>CM065919.1:24360816-24653316 GCA_033439105.1 Magallana nippona
GTGGAAAGAAGGTAAAAATTATATTTAGTGATTGAATATATTTGTGTTTGAAGATCTTTGGTAATTTTCGTTTTCCTTATAATACAAGTCTAAGGGATGATGATAAAATGTGCTGATAAATTTCATAATGGAAAGCAGTATCATACAAAGTTGGTCTGTCTAAGAATAGGAGACTGGTCCAGGTGTAAGTACAAAGCAGTTCATGCAGTAGAATTCAGTGCAGTCTCCTTTAGAGATGTTACTTTTTTATTTTGAACTTGAATACATTATGGTGATGTGATGACACATGACTGCTACTAAAGATACGTTAGAAATGTATGGTAATTTGGGAAATTCAAGATTGCGTGTACAAAATCATATATTATAATTATATAATCAATGATCATGTAAACAATATATGTATGGTATAAGTAATAAAAAGAATAATATTTTGATTCATTGCATTGTATAGAAAGGGAAAAAAATGATTAGTTATTTAAGGAATAAGGAATCATTTTTCGAATATTATGATGTGAAAACTTTGGTAGGGCGTGGTCAAATCCAATAAAGCCCGATTGTACTGCCTTTATTATGTAAAGGAGTAGTAGGAACATCAAAACGATATCTAACGTAAAAATTCCATTATTTATCTAAATGGGTATAGTCCACTAACGCATTTTCCAGGTAATGTCAACGTTCGGATTCATAGCTCCGGCCCTAATTTTCGTTCAGCAACGAGGGACCTCTTGAATGAAAGCTCATCAAATTGTCTCTCCCCTGTTAAAATTTCGTGGTGTGAAGTCAGATTCGTTTTCCCGCAAAATGCGTCTGTATTGAAAAACTCTGAAAATGAAAGTCAAATTAGGGAATTTCACAGTTTTGGAAAGGGTGTACATCAAACAATTTCAATTCTTTCCTTCAAATGATAATTCGATTTTGACAATTGCTTTTAAAATTGCAAATCTTCCTTCCTGACATGTATCAAGCATCTGATTTAAAATGTCCCAATAAATGTATATCCACTCTGCAAGTATAGGAACTATTTTGCTCAAAGGCACTACTTTGTTGTCCTACCGATTCTAAAAATAGTTAGAGGGATATACCCAAATGATATATCTAACATGCTCCATTTACAAGTTACAATGTTAAATCTAAAGCAACATGGCTTGGCGCGGCGCCATGCTCCCTTTTATTAGCACCACACCCTTTAGACATGCCCCTATTAATAATGAATAAAAGTGATGAGTCATTTAACTTGATGGACTTCACGCACGAGTGTCCTGAGACAAAGGTCACAATACAGGTGAACTGGAGAAGCCACAGCTGAGGGGGCATAACGGCTGTCCTATTTAAATGGGTGATTTACACCTAATTAGTACAATAATTTGGTAAATAACAAGTGAACGATCTCCTTGAAATTAGTAATGGTACAGGCTTATCATTGAGACATCGTAAGGGTTATCTCGAAATAGAATTAACAGAAAATACATTTTATAAGCACATTTTGAAAATTTTAAACTGAAGAACTTAAACTATGTTCAAACTATTGAAACAAATTAACAACAACTTGGATGTGTTGTTCCCTATGTCATTTTTAACTTTTTAAGCAATTGTTGATTTAACCAGAATTTCTCTGTTTCCAAAAGTAAAGTAACTCTTTTTGAAGAATTCAGAAAATTTATTCATAATAAAATATTGTTATGGAGATTTTTATGCAAATTGAATTTTAAAAAGCTTAATACAAGAATTTATACATTCAAATTTCCTTGGTAGAAAGAGTTTGATAATTCTGTCATCAGTTGGCCACATTATGTCATTCAATATTGGATGTTTTATCTTAATTTTGATACTGTATTGCATAAAATATATGTATTGCCATGATAAAAATATTTAATCATTGACTCTGAGTCATGTGAATGCAAAAGCAAACCATTTATACTTCAATAATCTTGTTTTATTACAGAGGTCAGGCTTGGATACGCTGAATAATTTTCCTTAAAATAAGCCCCTTTAATTAAGGTTTAATGATTTATAATATTACTGTTGGACAATGTGCCCCTTTCAAGGTTTTATAATATTTACCGCGAAGAAAAGAGCCCTTTTAACCACCTTTTCACATGCTCTTTTCAAATCCTAGATTTAACACAGCAATATCATTTACATGTAATGCATCTTTTTTAAATTTGCTTATTTTTTCAAAAGTGACAATTCATGCTGTCGCTGATGTAAGCAGTGCTTTTTTATTTTTCTTCAAAATTTGATTCGTCGTTCAAAGCGTCTGATTTCATTCATTAAAGTTGAATTTCCAAATAGTGCACTGTTAGCTATATTGATATTATCTGTTTGTGTGAACCAGAACAAGTTTATACATTCAGTCACCTGTTCAGGTGTGTTCAAATACCCCCCACATACAGTACATTCAGATGGCTGGATAAAAATATTACCCACGCATTATGTACTTCAGTGTTATATGCATGTATATAGATATATCACATATCAATGACATGATTTCTTTTGAATTCAAAAAAGGTTGTTGAAGCGAATCTTTGGTGTAGGATTGTAAACTCATTTGGTAATTCAAAGAGCATTACATGTTTTCTTAGTGTTCATGTATCAGACAAGACTAATCACACACATAATTAATGAAATCAATGTATCGTTAATTGTATAAAATAACAGCAAAATAAAGTGTGTTATGATTTTTGTGTTTTTAATATCTTACAAAAATGAACTTTTGTTTGTATAACCAACCGGTATCATCCCTAAGTAATCTACAAAATTCTTAAGTTTGTATAACTGCATGAACTAAAAACAAAGCTCCTAATTAATAGTTTACAAAGTTAGTGCTGAATATGGCTTTGAACAAAGGTTGGCTTTCCATTTGTTTTCTGCAAATTGCATCGACTGTGTTTGAATTGTTCGATTCATTCCCAGCATTTGACAATCAGAACATACCAACAAATTAACAGAATTCACGTTTAATTTTTCAAAAGTCCATGTAAGATAAAGCGGATAAATACCTGTTTGCTGATATTGTGACCTTAAGCAAATGTGCTACACGAAATTGTTTTCACAATCAAATAAGACATATGTTTCAGTTAAAATATTCTTATAACAGTAATTTTGTTTGTGTAAAAACACTTTGAATTTCGTTTATTTTGATATCAAAAACAAGAGTTGCCTTTAAATGGTTTTTAAAGTCTCAACCAGAAATTAATAAAATGAACAAAAATAGATATAAAAACTATTCTAGAATCATTTAATGATTTTTAAAAGTAGAATTATCAACAACAGTGTCTTTTTCTATTTCGATTTTCTGAGCAAAGATCTCAAATTGAAAACAATCTGAATCTCCATTCGTCTCTTATTGCATTTACAATAAGAAATTAAAAAAAAATTGTAAAGTCTGCCGTTGACATCTCCTTTAGCTACTAATATATTTTTAAAAAAAAAAGATTAATAAAAGATATACCTTATTGATAAAAATTTAATTAATGCCAGTTCAGTTTTGATGCAATTGAAGATGAAAATAGGAACAACATTGTAGCCTTAATAAAATGCCGGGTTTTATTTCAACCTACACTACTGGCTCTAAAAAGCCCTGTCCGTATGAAAATCCCCTGTCTTTCCCTGTCACCCCTGTGTTTTCCCCGTCACCCCCTGTTTTAAGAAAACCCGAAAACGTAATTTAAAACTTCTTTTACTTGATCAAGCAGTCAAACACCGTACAGATGGTGTCAGGGGCATGTACAGGGAAATACAGTGGCTTACAGCGGGTGACAGAGGAGTACAGGGGGTGACAGGGGCTTGCAGTGGCACACAGGGGATGTGTACAGTGGCAGACAGGGGATTGCAGGGTGTACAGGGACGGGAATGTGTACAGGGGCTGACAGGGGGTGCACAGGGGATGACAGGGAAAACACAGGGGGTGACAGGGAAAGACGGGATTTTCATACGGACAGGGGTTTTCAAAGCCAGTAGTGCTATGCCGGAGATATTTTTTCTCATCACATTCTGTTTCCTATTCTTATTTTCATATTGCATCAGTATTTTGAATCAGTATTCACAATGAAATGTTTAAGAATATGAGACTGTTTAATTTAAAAAAAAAATATTATGATATGTAATAAAATGAGAATTTCTAATGAAATATGTTTTGCTTAAAAATAACTAAAAATAGAGATTTAGCTCATGAAAACGATTAAAACGTGAAATAAATCCGTCGTCGTTTTGATTGTATATGATTTTTATCCAACTCGATAAGTGATTTTTATCCTCTCACCAAGGCTCGGGAATAGAAAACAAACAACTCGTTTGATAAAAATAATTGACGATCACAAACCCTACCTATATCTATATTATTCTTTTTTATCAATTGTAATTTTTCGTTTTAAGAAAAGCAAATGAAATCAACTGCAAAAAAAAAAAAAAAGATGGAGAAACCATTACATATTGATTTTTTTTTTTTAAAAAGTCAGCTATTGATTAAAACAATTCAAATCAAACACTTTTTAAAGTCAAGTCGGTCACTTTGAGTTGTAATTATCATATACTTTACTGTCAAGTTTAATAATATTCACTGGTTTTATTTGTTTTGATTTACCCGACAAAAAATTTCAAATATGACTGGTATAACTTTATAAACATGTTTTCACTTTGTAATCGAAAGAGAGAAGAAGGATGCTTGTTTGCTTGTTTGCTGAATAATATTGATAAGAAAATTACTCTCAGATCTACCTTATTTTTCAAAGATATTAACTATCATTAAGTAAAGAAATGTTCAATACATTTTAGCTTTCGAATTAGAATTCGAATATTCACTACATTTTTATACAAAGCCCATCATCTCAAGTCCAAAAATGGCCACGTCCATCTCTACTTCCTATATAAAATGTATACTTTCCTGCAAATAGCTGTGATATCGACAGCAACTGCATGAAAAGAGTTCAATATTCATTTTTTGCAGTACGATATCCAACAAAAATGTTAAAGTTTGTATATAGAATGTTTTTTATGACCACTCAAAGGGACTTAACGAGTTTTCTAAATATATGCCCCCTAGTTTTGTTTGTGTAAATGTTGCAAACAAATTAAACGTGTTTATTCATTGATTAAATATGGCGATATGAACATGGCATCTTTTCTGACCCATTAAATGTGTTATGATTAATCTGATGAGTCAAAAGAATGAGTATTGTCTATTGACAATTTGATTTTATCACCTACAGCGACAATCAAGTAAATTGAGTCATTCGCGGCTCCATATACCAATTATCCATTTGACTGTTTATAAAATGTATTGGATCACAAGGGGGAATTCAGGATTAAAACCCAAAATGCATTTTGTAGCTTGTCAATAATGAATTGGGGTAATTCATTGGATATTTTGAAGTACAGTTATGCATATTTTCTACACTTTACGTTTTGAAAGAACATGTGCTACAAACTTTTTTTTCTAAGTTTTCACTTGAATGACCCCAACACGTGACTCAAATAGCCTCCTATGACGCACTGGAATTCCATAAGTTGTTATTTCTGGTTACATTTAAAAAATCCAGTAAAGAATTAAAAGAAGTAAGACAAATAGGTGCAAAAGAGCTGTGTAAAATTACCTTTAAGTTATCAAGACCGTGAGAATATCGTATACCTTCTTGAATGTCTTAGAAAAATTGGAAGGATTTTAGAAAATACATAGCGAACTTGTTAAACTTGTTTTCTCCAAGCAAGTTAACATGTAACATTGTCCATGATTTTTCTTCGGTCAAGATTTGTTTTATTTTAATTTGTAATGCTAATGGATGTAATCTAAAATATTTGTGATCAAAACACACGTTACAAATATTGTGAAAAGTTAAAACTGTAACAAACATGCATTGTTTGCAAATATGCAATTATGGAAACACCTTACATTTGGTGCAAATATGCTATTATTTAACGTTTTGCAAAAGATATTTTAACATTTTGATAATGATGACGAACAACCGACACATAAACATGTAATTGAGTATACATGTACAAAGCGAAGAATACTTTTGAACACCCAGAATATTTTCAAAGTTTTAAATTAATTTGCTTTTTCGTTGATGCAGGGTAAGCTTAAAAAACCATTTACTGGAGCTCAATGTTACGGGATCGCAATATGAGTTATAATGCTAATCAATTTTGTTATCAAGTCAATATATGTTAAATATGATAACTTGTGTAAATACAATTGATATATTTTAAACTACATGTAGAAAGGTTTTTTATGAGCTTGGTTTCACAATTTTTAATACGAACACACCGATTGATTTCTTAATAGATATGTACTTGTTAGTGCTTGTGCCATCGTAGTCCAGAATACTATATTTAATTTTGAAATCCAATAACCATACCTCACATTTAGTGATAAGATTATGAGGTATTTATTTAATGATATCACTTTATTAAGAGAGATGTACAACAATTATTGAAAATGCTTTAATTTCTTCCAACGACGAGGTGAGATGCGCACTGATAATATTCATTAATTACTTCGATCGTGACTTAATACTTGGTTCCGGGATCAGTTCTGAAAGGTTCTCGATCAGTTGTGAAAGGAAATCCGGGTAACACTGTGAGGTATATTTGAAAAGGAATAATCATTATAATTATAAGGGAGCTATTGAATGTATTGAGTTGTTTTAAGTACAATGTGAAAGACCTTTATATCACTTGGTCATTTAAAAATAGAAATAAAAATTAACAAGGCTTTACAGCAATAAGAGTGCATGCATATGAAAAGAAGGTAATAATAATAGTTGAAATTTTAAATTGCAGTTGAGTTTAGATTCCAAAGTTATGATTCAAACGAAACAGCTGAAAACGGAACAAAAACAGAGGAGTTCATATTTTGGATATTTTCTGTTTTATTTAACTGAATAATAGGCTTGATAAAATATAAAATGAACACTTCCCAACAGTCGTGATAAATAATGCCAGCATTGTCATTTAGTATGAATAATTATACTAATGATAAAGATGAATATACATGTAGTTAGAATATTGCCATATAGTTCTTAGTGTTCATCCGATATAATGTATTGATTATATGAAATATATATCGTTTGTCTTGCCGTTTTGGTGGATGACTTCCATCTAACTCTCAAGTGGTTAAGAACAGAGGCCTTGAACTAGATATCATGATTGTTATTGGTTGTCAGTAGATGTGACGGCACTTTTAGCATGAATAGATTATGTTAAAATAACTATTTTTACGGATTGCCAATCATTTAAAACAATATCGAGGCCGATATGAACAGTAGATTTGAAGAGAGTACATACAACCTCTAGTAAGAACAATTCAAACACCAACATTTCAAAGGCTCCGTGGTTTCCCTGATGGTTTTTCTGCACATTTTAATCGTTTTTCAATTGAGACTATTACTAAAGATTAATTTCAATCACAAAAAGTGTATAATAGGACAGACATTTTTACAAAACTCAAAACTGATAATGCTTTAGAAACTCCGCATTAACAGTAATTTCTTAGAGAAACATTCGATCTTAATCCCTTGGAAAAAAGATCAACCATTGCAATTTCACCACAAAGTAAATGAGGATCCAGTGACCCTGTGCAACCACAAACTCATCTCAACGTTTTATCAATTCATCTCAACGTCATTTAAACGTGTCTCCTGGCTCCTATGTTTAAAGAGCTTACAAAGGAACGAAAAATATGAGTTATTCTTCATTTCTCATCTGTTGTTTTGATTTGAGGTTTAACATTTACATATTCTCTCCATTCTTCTTTTTTTGTGAAAAATTCGAATTATTTCTATCCAAAAGTCAATTTCCTGTAAAATGTATCTTACAGTACATATTTTAGAATTGTCGAAATCAGTTTGTGTGTAAAAAGTACTAGCTATTTTGTTTTAATTCTAGTTAAATAAGCAGTAAAACGGATATACTGAATCTGTTTACCGCTTTTTATCGTGGATGTTTTGTTTAAGCAATTACTTGGTCAGAAAAAGTCTTCTTTCGAGATTCCCACCAATTTGATGTATATTCGCTGCGCTGCCTTGACGTCAAAATTCAATAAACCGACGTAGTCAGATTTCTATTGCTTGGTTTATATTTTTATATAATCTTCGTATTTCAACTCGAACACTAGAGAAACTTATACAAATTTTAGTCACAATAAATTGCAAAATTTACATAACTTGATTTCTTTTATTATTAATTGAAGGTCTAGCAACACTTAAAAAGTAGATGATTGTATCAGTTTTCTATTCTCTGGGTTTGTGCCTTCGCCGGGTACCCTGACCATAGACTTGTTTATGTACATTTGTAAAAAAAATATCTTAAATGTTTCTTAAATATTAATTTGCTTAAATATTTGTTGGGGTTTCTACAATGTTTATGCTAAATTTCACCAAAATTTGTCACTTAGAAAGGGAAAATGTTTGTGTTGTCTCAATGATTTCCGAACAACCCTCTTACAGTTTGAAATTAAAAATGATATAAACTTACATCTTGCTTTTACAATATTTAATAACGATAAAATAAATATTACAATATTATTCATATAACTCTACTTAAAAAACAATGAAATGTTTAATTTTATTGATATAGGAAATAAAAATATACTTGATTCAGAAATAAGTATTCTATTTGTTGTACAGTTTTAAAAACGTTGAACCTTCACTCTTCATTTGAATGTTCGATGTGATAAGTCTTCTACTGCCTTTAGCTAGCTACAAACGATTGTGGATACCAAATCAAATAGATCCAAATTTAGGAAATAAAAAAAAAGTATTGAATTTGAAATCGAAATTGAATGAAAATTGATTGACGTTTGGATGTCATCAAATTTCTAATAGTCAATAAAAAATAATAAAAAAAAAAAGTTATTTTTCCGATACGCATTACGAAGCTTCAAGAATTGTAAAACTTCTTAGGAATAAAACTCGGCACAATTTGGGATTTCCTTTTAAAAAAATATTCGTAAAATAAAAGCTTTACTTTTGAAGAAAAATTGATATGATATAATCAGCTGGAAAGTTGTTTTCAAAAATTCATTCAATATATCACTTTTAAATATGAATCAACGACTGGTGAAAAAGCACTTGTATCGAATTTGTTTGGGTAGACTTATAAAAACGGAAATAGACTAATGTATGCAAACAATTATTGACGCCAGGGTTTAACATTTCATGAACTTAAAATTTGCTGAGTGTATTACCAAGTCATCAAATTAAATTCATTTTCGAACTTTGTGTGATCTTCCTTATTTTAGATGCAGATTGCGAGAACACGGTGAATTACACATTTCCTTCTATATTTTTCCACAGCATTTAAAATCTGTATTAATTTGTGTGCGATAATATACGCGATAAACTAAGAATGAACCTCCATGTTTCTACCCTTTTTTAAATTTAATTAGATAGATAGATAGATAGATAGATAGATAGATAGATAGATAGATAGATAGATAGATAGATAGATAGTAATCAGTAGCTTTGTTTTTAGCTCATGCAATTTTACAAATTCAAGAATTCTGTAGATTACTTAAGGATGAGAGCGGTTGGTTATACAACAATTTTTCATTTTTGTAATGTATTAAAAACACAACAAAATCAGAACACACTTCATTTTGCTGTTATTTTATAAACTTAACGATATATTGATCTCATTAATTAACTATGTGTGTGATTATATTTGTCTGATACATGGACACTAAGAAAACACGTGATGATCTTTGAATTACCCAATGAGTTTACAATCCTACACCAAAGATTCCCCTCAATCGTTTTGAATTCAAAAGAATTCCATTTACCATTTCATTTAAACATTATTTAAACAAGAAATTGCTTTGGTATCAGCGAGCTAGAGACGGTGCATAAGTAATATAAGACCACCTCAGGGATTCCAAAGATTGTTTTAGTATGACTTCCAAAACACGTAACTGGGGAATGGAATCGACGATTTCATTGGTCAAAATAAAGTTCACCAGGAGGTGACCTCAAGCGGGGTTTCTTCAGATCCTCGAACAGCGACAATAGGAAAACAAGGAGCGGATCAAGGGTCTGATTTTAATCAGATTGGTTTTGACCAATCGATAAGCAGAGCCATTAGATATCAGTCCTGTCAGTTTCCTGTCAGTTTCCTGTCAGATTCAGTCGCTGTAAGTTTCGACCAAACGATAAACGGGGCGTATAGATTTTGATCCTGCCAGTTTCTGAAGAGCCATGAATTAACGATAAGTTTCCGTAAGAAATAGACGATATATATATATATATATATATATATATATATATATATATATATATATATATATATATATATATATATATATATATATATATATATATATAACACAAACACAGCAATACAGAATGCGCGGGTAATATACCTATCAAGCAGTCTGATCCAACAACTCCTATACATTATAGGGACAGTACAATTCACATGCTTAAATCAAATAACTGATGAAATATTTTTTCCTTTCTTTGCAATGCCAGGAAACAAAATATTATTCTTTTTATTACTTATACCATACACATATTGTTTACATAATCATTGATTATATAATTATAATATATGATTTTGTGTTCATGATATCTAGGAAAGAGCGAAGTCTAAAGGTCAAGATTGACACATCGTTCTTAAACATTTGAGAGTTAGATTTAAATTAGCTACTCCAACGACACGACAAACTAATGTGTTTATTTCATTTTATCCCATGTTTAGCTCAATATGAGGTGGATATCACTCATACTATAAAGTTTTGATATCACACTGTTGTTTTACGCCGCTTGAGTTATACATGTGAAACATTTAAGGAGTCCCAGGGGAGAAGGTTTCAAACATACGATTTTCTTTATTTTTTTCCAGTAAAAGGTCAGGAGTAAACTATGTGCAAAACATAAGGTGAATTGACCAGATAGTTAATCTGTTTACAGCGTTCAGATTTTTGTCTTATGTCCAAATCATCCCCGACATTTTATATAGAATTATATAAAAAAAACGGGTTATCATTTTCAATTTAATAAATAAAAAAATTACAAAAAAACGATTTTCTTTTAATTTTCAGCGATTAATGGTTAACATATAAGTAAACTTTTTTCCAAATTAAAACGAAATTGACAGGGTTGTTTTTATGCTATCCGCCCTCAAAGTTTGGTTCCATCAACGTGTCTTGCCAGCCATTTTACATATAGAGTTGTATAAAACAAAAGGATGTTTACGAATCAAATTTAATTTAATTTGTAATGAATAAAAAAAATACATTTCCTCTCACTCGGAACATCAAAGAATTGCATATATTTTCATTTTGCAAATTATACTTTCAATTTTAATTATTGACGTTGCAATAAAAACTGAACGACGTTTATTTTTGTCAATTGTTACGTTAAAGTATCGATTGACGTCATCGTAAGACGTTGACTCCAACGTGGATCACGTCGATTTTGAAGAAGCAGCGAAATGATTAAAATACTTCTGAACATTATTCTAAAGATTCATTTCGCTAAAAATAAATTTTTAGTTCAGTAAAAGTAATTTTTTTTAAATAAAACGTTACATGATAACCTGTATATTTGAACATTTCATTGCATTTGCGTTTTACGACAGCAAAGCGCAATACCATGCACAGAGGGCGTAAAATTTTAAACCCGCTTCCGACCTTAATGCTGTTTCATTTTGTTTTGATAAATTGACAAAAATATGTTAGAAAATGAAATGTTTGTTCATCTTCAAGGAACTTTTGTCCAGCGAACAGTTGCTAATGTCTTGTAGTAAATATGTTGTGCGGCTCACAATAATATTGTTTAGAGGAAAAAAAAGATTGAGGTTTAACAAAGACGTGGTAAATCATGTGATAAAAAGAATCTCTCATCATCTGTGATGCTTTTGATTTTTAACCAACTCGTTGTGTGTTTTCTATTGCCTAGTAAAGACTCGGGGATAGGAAACACACAACCCGTTGGATAAAAATCTATCCTAAATTAATTAATACTTTAAATCGGGTGACTATATGGCAACATTCTACCTTAATGTATATTCATCTTTATCATTAACATAATTATGCATATCAAATGATAATGCTGACATTATTTATCACGACTGTTGGGAAGTGTTGATCTTATTTTGTTTAGTCTATTCAGCTATATCAAAGAACAATACAACTACAATTTGAAAGTTCAATTATTATTACTACCTTCATTCCATAAACATGTACTCTTGTTGCTGTGTATAGCCTTCTTAATCGTTAGCTTTATTGTTTAATGATCAATTGATACAAGTGTCATTCACATTGTACTTTAAACGACCAAAGACATAAATAGCTCCTTTATCGTTATAATGACTATTCCTTTTGAAAAATCCCTTAGAGCTTAGCGTGTTACCAAGATTCCATTTTACAATTGATCCCGGAACCGAGTATTAGTCACGATCATAGTAATAAATGCCTTTTATCCGAGCACGCTTCACCTTGTCGAAAATCACACATATATCATATATCATATTTATGATAAACGCGATGACTTCAATTTTTCTACAGTCAACTTTCCTTACTTATGTAGCGATATACCTTCATCACCTGCATATGGTGTTTTTGTCTCTCAGTTAATTCGATACGCAAGGGCATGATCTTCGTATGAACAGTTTCTAAGGCGAGGCAAGCTACTGACAAACAAGTTGATAAAACAGGACTATCAACAGGCTCGTTTGAAGTCATCTTTTCGTAAGTTCTATGGTCGATACAACGACCTTGTCAGCAAATACAATCATCCACTGGGTCGCATGCTGACTGACGTTTTTCATACTAATTGTTAGACCATAATTTATCACATAATTGTCTACGGACTTTTCCTTCTTTTTTTCCCGATTACGACAAAGAGCACACGGCGGGTGTGACCGGTCAGCAGAGGATGCTCATACCTCCTAGGCACCTGATCCTACCTCTATCTTTTTGGAGGTCTGTGTTGCTCTGCTTTGAATTTGTATTTCGTTTTATGGATTTTTGAGATGGTTGACGGTTTGTTATTGTCATTTTTTCATACATGCTTGGAAGAAATTGAAGCATTTTCAATAATTTTGTACATCTCTCCTAATAAAGTGATGTCACTAGAAATATACACCTTATCACTAAATGATAGGTATGGTTGTTGGATTCTAAATTTAATTTTTATATTATGCTGGACTACAATGGCACAAACGCTTAAATGTGCATATTTTTTAAAAAATTAATTGGCATGTTCGTATTAAACATTGAAAAACCAGGCTAATAAAATAAATCGCTATGCGCGTAGATGAAAGTATATCACATGTATTTGCACAAGTTATCATATTTAACATACATAATTGATAACAAAATTATTGAGCATTGTAAATATTATTGCAATCCCGTTACATTGTACTCCAGTAAATAGAGATTTTTAAAACTTACCCTGCATCAATGGAAAAGCATATTAATTTAAAAAAATTTGAAAAAAAACTGGGCAATCAAAAGATTGTTACTTGTAGACTTCGTTTTGTTAACTAAATTACATATGGATATATGTTAGTTCATAAACAACTTTTGCAAGATGGTAAATAATTGCCTAATACCACGGTGTTACCTTATTTTCCTTATAAAGAAATTTTAGATGTCATTCATTTGCTTTATAAATTAAGATGAAATAATATTGATCGGAGAAAAAACGTGATACATGAGCAAAATTAAATGTTGGCCTGTTTAGAGAATAAAATTTTAAAAAGTTATTAATGTTTTTTTTTTGGGGGGGGAGGGGGGGACCCTTCCAATTTTCTACGACATTCAAAAAGTATTCGATATTCTCACGGTCTTGATAAGGTAATCTTACACTGCTCCTTTTGCACATGATTGTCCTACTTCTTCATTGAATTCTTTACTGGGGTTTTTAGTGTAACCGGAAATAACAACTAAACCAATTTCAGTGTATCACAGAAAACTATGTATATCACGTGTTGAGTCATTCAATTGAAATATTTTAAAAAAAAAAAGTTTGCAGCACACAGTCTTTCAAAAAGTAGAAGTCTAAAAAATATGCATAGCTAGACTTCAAAATGTCCAATAAATTACCCAAATTCGTATTTGACAAGCTGAATCTCATGAATTCCCCCCTGTTTTCAGATGCATATCAATAAAAATTTAAACGAGCAATTGGTATATTGAGCCGTGAATGAATCAACCAACTTCTTTGTTGCGTTGATCAAATCAAAATGTCAATGAGCATTATTCATCCCTATGGATATTCAAATTAATCATACATTGTAACACAGTTAGCGGATCAAGAAAGTGGCCAGATTTATCATAGGGTAGCAAGGCGCCATATTTGATGAAATGAAAAAACCCGATACACTTTGCAAGCTTGTTTGCGACATGTACACAAAGAAGGGGAGCAAGAATGTAAAATGCTCGTTTATGTTTATGTAGGCAGACGAACCATATTATATATTAACTCTAACCTTTTGTTGGATATCTTCATTACAAAATTTATTTTGAACTCTCTTCATGCATTTGCTGTTTGGCTGGTCGTGGTAATTTTTAGAAGTTATGAATCACCTTAAAGAGACGAGCTTTGTATAAGGATGTAGGAAACATTCTCATTCGTATTCTAATTCTAATAAACTGGATCTGAGGGTGATTTTCTGACAAATCAGCATTCAAGCACTCTTCTCCATTTCCATTATGAAGTGAAAACATGTATGTAAATTTATCCCGGTCATATTTGAAATTTTTTGTCTAGTAAAAACAAATAAAACCATGAATGATTATTATTTTCGATGACAGTAAATAAGATGATGATTAAAAATCAAATTGACGGACTTTACATTCATTTCTAATTATTTTCTTTTTAAACCACAGTTTGGTGATTTCTCCAATTTATTAATTTTCCAATTTATTAATTTTCCTTGATCTATTACAATTATTTGCTTTGCATTTGCATTTTTTAATAAAAAAAAATTACCTTAAAAAAGTACAATGTATACATGTACAGACTGTAGTAATTATATTGAATTAATACGAGATCCGAACATATATTACATTATCATTGTATACGTGTGCAAAACCATAAGAACATTTCTCTTGAGTTATTGTTTTGAACATGTCTTTACACAAAAGTAGAACCCCTTGATCCACATTTTTAAAAAAGAGACAAGAAAGAGTTCAAGACAGTCCCGAAAATACATCAATATTGATCTGAATACCAGGTCGTACATACGTAAATATTCATCGAAATAATAAAATCTTCATAGGGGTTTTAAAATATTAACATGGAACTTAGGCTTTTTATGGTCGAATATTTATAGATGGGTTACACCCCAATCGCTAAAAACAAGTAATAAGATTTGAGATCCAGAGCAGTATTTGAGTTTCATTTTGAGAGAATTTCTCGAACATTTGAAAGTTTTACAATGCTGGGTGCGCAAAGCTTTCATAAGATGAAGATGTGTGGCTCAGTTAATTGAGATATGTGGCTGAATATTTACTGCAAATGCGATTACATGTAAATGGCAAGAATATGTCTTTCAGTCAGCTTTCTATTACCTTCAGTCAGTATTTATTTGAAATTGATGGGTGACAGAGTTTCATCTTGTGTCTCAATACAAATATTTGACAAAGTTTATATATATAATATTAAGCACAACCTAACCTCTCATCAAGAGCAACGCAAGAAAACTTCAAAACTGGTGGTCTTTCGAGACATAATTGCCTTTTACAACAGGATGTGTAATTTTAGTTTAACAATCGAGTTATGTCACATCACATGAGTTTTTATATAATTTAAGCAAACAAAAGAAATGTTCACAGTAAGCTCATTCAAAGTTTCCCAGATAAAACCTAGATATTTTTAAACTTTGTAACTGGATTGTGAATGTTTCAGCAGTAGTTTTCATATATTTCTAATGTGAAGACTTGTTTTCAGTCCGGAATGGCGCACATGATATTATTCTGAAAAAATACCATTGAATATGACAACCAGTATGGGTCACCGTCCACATTGGTCCATGAATAGGAAGACCAATAGTCGCTTCAAACGGGTACACTCCAAAACCGGTGAATTTGTGTTATTCATATCCTGATCATAAAATAACAAAATAACTTATTCTTTCTCAGTGAAATATAATAGTCATATCTTTATTTAGATAAATTAACTGGCGTTATATTTAGCATTTATAAAGGTTTTAGACCTTCATAAAAAACGAGTGAAAGAAAAAACGTACATTTTTTATAATTCTTGGTAATGTACATGTACTCCCGACCTGTTTTCATTTCCTGTTTTGGGGGGCTTACATTAAAACTGACGCCATTTAAGTTCAAGGCAAGTACACTGATACTGCTGAGTCATATTTACAAACAATGTATATAAATCCTAAAATGTGCAAAAAATATGTTTGTCTGTCAAAGGATCTCTTGCTACGTGGTATGTTTGAAATACTATATGAATCGATGGATGATATAAACGATTAAAAGTAAATTACTCCACGAGCGTTTATTTTAAACAAGGAAAATGGTTAAAAATAGCTGATGCAGAAGGATGTTTACAAAAATTTTGATCATTTCTCAACTTAAAGCATATCTGGCGCTTTTATTGTATAAAGAAACTTATGTAAAGCATTTTGGAAAAAAAATTGTTTTTTTTTCAGTTGTTACCGTACAAGAAGCAAAACAGCGCACCCAGAATGATACACATCATGCATGTAACAAAAAACACCGAATATTTATGGAATATTATTCGACATAATGATTTATGTATCGTGATTTACACATGTACAGCCTTTCTGCTTGGACTGAGCAAAGCACGTAACTGTTGATTGCTCTTTAGGATAATCTCTAACAATATAAAGAGTAGAACCTTACTTGCCTTATTGATAGGTCTTGTTGTGCCTTTATACAGGAATAAAACTCGAAAAATCAGCAACAGTTATTTCAATTACCCGTTTCGTGAAATGTTGAAGAAATATACTTCACATTTGTCATTAAAGCATTGCATGCATCTTTTTGAAAATATTTTTCAAAGACAAAATAACTATGATACAGGATGTTATAGTTGACATAAAAATTAAAGAGAAAACAAGGTTTTTGAGTTTTATACATTTATTAGCGATAATGGCCAAGACTGCTTGTGATTATGGCAAGTACAGACCTTGGACGAATAATTTTTGTTGAGTTAAATCCAATTTGTTTTATAACAGTTTGTTTCTGTAAATGTTAAGTAATTTTATTTAAAGACTTTATACATATTACTTTAAAGAGATATGAATAATTATGGATTGCAATTTTATGTATTTTATAAAAAAAAGGAACATACAATAGATTGAACAGTAATATAACGCATTTTGATAAAACAACTAAATGAAACTTATTGGATAGCAATATCATTTAAAAATGAATAGAACAAATTATTTATGAAACCATGTAACTACAGTTAACCAAAGCAAATAAATACAAAACCTAGCTGCTATTGGTGGATATGATTTTGATATTGAGAACAGATAAATCATTCTGCACCAAGGAAAATAAGTTGAAACGGCGATTTTTTCGATAAAGGAAAAAAAAAATCCTCGTGATTTTAATTGTCGCCATTGCAAGCTGGCATACCAATGTGTCAGATTTGTGTTTGTTTAAATGGTGAGAAAATGCATAAATGTTAAATTACATGCATTTATAGGAAATAAGTGGGTTTTTTAAAAAATATTTCTGAACAATAGGCTGATTTTAGTTTGTTTGTACTTTAAGGAATATATGTTTCGACCTCTTTAAATTAATATATACTCAAATGTTTTTTCGATTTTTTTTAAACTGTTCTCTCGGTAATCGTAATTATCAGTCTTGGCTAACTTAAAGGTTAAATAAACACACACACATCTATATATATATATATATATATATATATATATATATATATATATATATATATATATATATATATATTGCATAGATAGATATCATAACACAACGTTAAAGATCTGATACAGTATAAAAAAAATTAAAAATAAATTTGGGGATTTTACGAAGACACACTAGTAACGCTTCATTGAAGCTAATAGCTTATAAAAGGCATGTTGGACTGACAGGAGACCATAACCATTAACTTGAAGTAACATTTGATAAGTCGACAAGTCCTCAAGATGATCTTTTTTCATTTGATGATTGTTGCATCTCTTTGCAAGACGGCTGTTGCAAAAGGTAGTTAAAGAATCCGAAATAGGTATGGAATTCAAAATTAAAACTACTTGTAAACATATGATAATTCTATAAGTGTTTTTAGTCGTCGTAGATTTTAAGTGCGTGTATACAGAAAAGGATAGATTCTCAGAAAAAATGTTTGACCCAGCAACACAGATCTGCTGCCAAAAATCAGGAGTCCGAGAGAGATTTAAGCAAGGCCAGGAAATGGACTGCTGTGGGGGTAAGAAAGAAAACACACTGCTTTTACAATAATTTACTGTTAACAAAAATGAAATGTTTTTTAGCCACAAAAATAACGGTTAAATGATTATCAATCAAGATCATTGCACTTCAATTTTGTGTATAAAAACGAACATAAAATTACCGATTTATGATATATAGTGCTACACAATGTATTTTTGTCATGAAAAAGATCAAAACATTGTATTTTTAACGTTTGTTATTACAAAAGAAAGGTACAAAGAGACAGAACTCAACAAAACACATATTTGCTGCAAAAGTTCAGGTGTTCACGAAAAATATCAAGGTGAAGAGGAATTAGACTGTTGTGCAGGTATGTATATTGAGTCAGACATATATTTCTGGAATATTAATGCGAATTTTAAAACACGTTTTTACAACAAATGAAAGGGGAATGCATAGTAGTATTCAGATTTTTCAATTCGTTAAAAAGTTACTAATCCCAAGTATTAAGTGTAACTGTACATTCACATGTACCAGTAGTAAATATGCTATCAATAAATATATATGCATCTCCGCGAATTCCAAAGATTAACAATGTTATTTGTTTGTTGTTATAGACGGGGTTTACAAAGTGAAAACTGAACAATGTTTAAAACAAAGTACATTTCAAAAGGACATAAATACAACATATGAAAAAAGTAAGTTTTAAAACGTAACATGAATTCATTGTTCATTGCATCCTAGAAATAACAATCCGTTAAATAGATGCATACCTTTTATAGCATGAAAAATATCTTTACTTTGTGCAATATTATTGTATGTTATTCTTATGTCTCTCTGATAACTTTTATTTAGCATATCAATTGTATATAACTCGTTATTATACCATAGCAATAAAACTTTAAATGTATCAAAGAGTACAAGTTAAACTGTTAACTTGAAAATAAAAGCAAAGAGTTATTTTTTACTCTGGTTTCTTGGAAACTCAATGAGATTCGATACATATATAATCTTGTTTATCATAAGCTCAACAAACTCAGCAATAAAAAAATATTACGAATAGTGAAAAGTTGAATGCGTAAAATCAATATCTGGGAGAAAAAGAATGAAAAGTCTACAATGATATGGTACTTTGCAACTTGTTTATACAGACTCAAAGATACATGTATCCCGATCACGAAAAAACTCTACCAAATTGGCAAGAAGCAGGATCTATTTGCCATTGCACCAACAATGTCGTAATGAGGTTGTTCAACTTTTAACAGAAAGGTAATTAATCAATTTACGTTAAACGTTTCTTTATTTTTTAAAAAGTGTATGGTGTGTTCTGATTCATATAAAGACAGAAAAACTAACCTTAATATTATTGCACATTTCCAATTTCCCTTTGATTTCTTTCAGATTCGGCAAAAAAGGTAAAAAGATCAAGAAAGCCATCAGTCGCTTTGGGAAAGCATTGCAAGGAGAATCAAAACAAAAAAGGATATTAATTATTATTTCCTTGTAAAAACGAAAACATCTTGATCTCAATGCCTTTATTATCATCTTTATTAGTTTCTTTCTGGTTATAAAAAAATATTTTGTATGTGTTCAGGTTGAGACCTTTTTTGGCATTTGCCACAAGCTATTAACATTTTTATAAAAAACATGTTATCTTTGTATTTCAACATATTGTGCATGTAAAACGAAAACAAAAATAATTCATCGGAAAGTGATTGTATATTCATATGTTTTATGTCTTGAAATAAAGAACATGCATATTATAAATGGCTTTAAATTATTCAATATCTGGTAATAATCACACTTCGATAATATACCACAGCAACGCTATACTGAGATAAACGATTCACAGGGTTGATTTGTTTTATAAAAAAAAATCTTTCTTTTCTTATTGGGAAAAATGAGCTCTGTATCTTTCTTATTATATGACAACTTACGATAAAATTGTTGTTGACCATTGAAAAAATATAATTTAAGCGTTGTAAATATCAATATTAAAATTTGAAAAGTAGAATTTGAAAATAATCGTGATCATGAGCATTTGCCTACAAGTTTTTCATTCTTGCAAACATAGAACCAGAATCATATTAGTCATGTATGTTTTTTTTTTACTTTAAGAGAAATTTAATACACTACTTAACCATTATAAAATGTTCTTATTGCTATCGTGAATTATATATATATAGTTTACAATTGAAAATTAAGTTAGAGTGCGAAATTCAATGTATCTATATATTTGTTTAGTTAAATATTTTACAAAAAGAAAAAGTGCATATGCAATCTTTTTTTTTTTTTGTTATAAAATTTTATAAAGTTTAAGACAGTGATTTTAAATGTTAATGGTAACATATATATATACAGTCATCTATTATTTAGTACATTTGAAAATTAAAGCCCGTATTGAGCATACATGTATAACAATATTTAAGTTCCACACCTGAAAAATTACAAACTGATGCAAATAATCTTAAACCATCAAGTTAACTATATTGAATTAATTAAGCGAAATGTTTTTTAGATAACTAAAATGTCTAAACCCCAGTATTTACTGTATGATAATCTAATATGAAGATTCAATTTTGTTTTAATGGATGTTAAGGAAAGTTTTAAGCGTATTAATTATTTGGTTTTTCATTGTTTTTATGAAAACTAAAGTAGACAAAAATGTCTCGTAAATTGCGTTAATAAGCGTTGGGTAAAATGTAAATGTAGTCTTTAGTAATACTTTTACGATATAATATTTTCCAAACAATAAATACTATTGAAATCATTCAAGCTTTAAACCTTGTTAAATTTATTTTGTGAGTTTACCATATTTTCACATTTTTATAAGTGAACAAAACCAAGATTCTGAAATCATCAGAGGTTAGTGTATATGTAATCATGAAGTTTGAACGGAAAATACGCATAAATTTAACAATAATTCCTCATTTTATCAATAACATCATGGTGAGAAAAAAAAAATCAATCCCAATTTAGAATTTCCAGAATGTTTTCCCTTCTTTCGTCTTGCTGAAGAACTAAATACATTAAAAGGTGACGAGAGTGCTCCAATATAGGGCTTTTGGTTACCTTAAACACAATTTAGATATTCATTACCTCCTTACACTGCAGGTATGACTTATCATTTTCATGTATTGTTAAAGTTTTATCAAAGTCTCCGTTTTGATGATGATTTAAATTACAGATCAACGAGTAGGAAAAAAAAAATATACATGACAAAAAGATTTGTGGTACATTTTATGCACTAAAGAAAATAAAAGAAAAAAAAAAGAAAAATAGAGTGTTTAAACGGAATCGATACCCACTGCAAACAAAGTCACTTCAAGGTTCCGCCATTGTATACATTTGGTTGACAAGTAATTATGCTATATACGGGATTATATTGAATCTATTGGCTATTGCACCAACAATGTTGTAATGAATCTATTGAATCTATATTAACCTCGGTATATATACTTATAACTATTTGTTTTTATTGCACAACTTCGTTTATTGTCAAATGTGAACTATGTTTCCAAACATTATAAATCCAGTAAACCTTCTTAATTGTGCATGAAACTATACGTACGATGACGTTTTATTAAATAGTGATCTACACGTACTCCGTTATGATATTACGCCTGATTGAACTGATCATTTGTCGAAATGTTAATTGTCATCCATAGTATTGAATTGACACAAAATAACAAATTTTAACATAGCATTATCCAAAGAAACCACCTCTTCCGGACCCACACTTTTGACACTGAGAACATAAAACCTGAACAGAAACCCCGAAAAGAAATTTTGAAAATCAGGTCGCATAATAAATATCGTTGTCTAGTACATGCTACTGGGAAAACATTTTGAAAGAACTTCTGTCGTTTTATTGAAA
The DNA here is from genome assembly GCA_033439105.1 of Magallana nippona. NCBI lineage: Eukaryota > Metazoa > Mollusca > Bivalvia > Ostreida > Ostreidae > Magallana > Magallana nippona. Next base: position 24,383,034 of record CM065919.1, read on the forward strand.
CTATCTTGCATTCATTAAAACCGTTTACTGATGGTTAAAGCATGCTAAAATGAAGTAGAGATCCAGTAAAAATTATCACACAATCTTAAAGGCCTAAATATCTTATCAATGAATAATCAATCGCAGCAGCAAAATCACTTTTTTTATTTCCTAAAATGAACAAATTGTTATCTTGACACAGTTTTCACTTCCGTTCCACACTAGTTTAGCGTTTTTTTAGTTTCAGAAAAAAAAACTTTATAAGTGGTTTGAAATCAATAATATAATCTTAAGAGAATGTTAATAAAATAAAAGTACACATTTCTGCCGATAATAATAAATGTCTCACTATTCAATGAATAGCACTCATATAAGCAATGCTTTCAAGCAACTAATTCAGAACACAGCAGTTACATATTCCAACAACATTCTTTTCTATTTTTTTAACTTTTGGACACCACATTGAAAATTCTGCTAAGCGCGAAGGGAATGATAAAGGACTTTTCGTTTGATAGTACTAAATTTAAAAATGTAACTCATGCCGACAAGAAAACCCTGCTTTCTGAAAGGAGCGGTATTAACACCCTCTAGCTTTCTGTAAAAATTGCTTTGAGGGGGCAAATGTCAATCATCATGATATAAGTAATAATCCTCATAATTTGCATGGCAGATAATTTGACATTTTCATGAAGATTTGCTCATCATTATAAACGTCACTAAACACTTTCGTGTGGATACACATCATGGAAGCATTTTGCATCGATCTCTTTGTTACTTATTGTCACGACGAGCAGACAGACACTCAAAAAATCTTACTATTTTCGCTTGATGTATGAATTAAAAAACGTAAAAAACTATTAAACCATCATCAATCAATATGTATTCACTTTTTATTTAACTTGTGAATCCATTATATTTTACAAAAGGAATAATATTAATTCAGCATTATTACACAATATTAATAGAAATATCTATTGCACTTCTTAATGAAAGTCCTGTGCAGTTAGACATATGTTATTATTTTTTATTACTTATATCATATGTTTATTTTTCATAATAGCAACGCACTACCTAAAATGATCTTAGCTAAAGTCATTTCATTAGAGAACACGGAAATGTAAATTACATTCAAATGCACACTTTTGATATAATCTTATCAATGATTCATGTATTTCATTTGCCAATACAAAAACCATAGACTTCAATTGAAATAAAATATTGCTAACAATAAAAATTTAAGTAAAATGTCAGCCTGCTGAGAAACAAATTCTAAACCTTAACATTATATCTAGACGGTTTTGATAAGTCACACTTATTAAGTTACGCTTGCACTTGTTCAGCCTAATTGTCTCTTTTGAAATCTGCCATCACTTAAGTGCATGTGAAAATAAATTTTACACTAAGCCATCTGTTAGTCTACATTGTAGTCCAGCCGGACTTCAGTGCATTGCACAAAATGTCAGGCGTTGAATCACATTTGCCAGAGCTACAACAAAAGATTGCAAGGTAGTAAATGGGTACTGGAAGTCCAATGCGTAGGTATTGGTTCCAAATTGCATCACATGGGATAAAAAAAGCTATTCCCTCACTGATGATTGGTTTAACTTATTGTCTAAACAACAACAATATCTTAACTAAAGCAGATGTTATCCTCGTCCGATATGATTAATATTTACTTGTATTAGTGCAATAAACTTGGATACCTCACTGATGTATTTTTTAAAACACTTTGGAAACCACCGAGAGCCCAATTGACATAATGATCCTTTCTTAATTGGTAAATTAATTCTATATATATCATACATGTGTCTTAAAAGGCATTACAATATAATAATGTAGTATTACTAGTGTTCACGAAATTTGATTCCACTTACTATAAACTTTAAGCCTATAGCTAATTTTGGTTAAAATTGACACAACATTGTAGAAAAGTAAAACACAGTGAAGTTTACGGCAAGGTAATCTGAATGCAAGGTAATCTGAAAAGCATATGTTTAAAGTTTGCAATAAGTGTAACAGTCACCAAATTTAGATTTTATTTTCATTTAAAATTTTTTTTATGAAGAATTAATAAAATAATTAGAGTTTTCAATAATTCGTAATTTCTTTGATCATTTTTTAAAGAAATATTTTAAGTAAGATCAAACAATATGCTATAGTATATTCTTTAGTTCTATAATAAAACAGCCACCGTGCCATTGTTGTGGATGCTATTTATTAACATATATGTCACCGTGTCTTAATTTGTTAAATTTATACTTAATGTACACATTTTTATACATGTATGAATGTATGAATTACTATACTACTAAATTTAAAACCATTTTTAATAAGATATCCATACATTCTTATAAAAAAAATATCATAAATATAAAACATATATTTAACAAAATTAGGTAAGATTGTATTAAAAGCGCTTGAACCTTTTAAGAGATAAAACCTGAACTACGCTGTTTATCAAAATTAGTCAGCAAAATGTCCCATGAATTACCCCAATTTGTCTTCGACGAAATCATTGTGTACTGGTGAAGGACAGTAAAAGTGGGTTATAAAATGTCCAGAGTAAACCCCGACATCCTAGTTTGTATTTTATGTAATTCGGTTATTTTTTAGATTAATGTTTATTTAAGGCGGTTATTTAAAGCACTGATTGACTATAAGGTGCATGTATACACTTCTTTGTAATGATCCTCCGATTTAATCTATTTTCTGTTTATCTTCAAATGTCCTTTTTCCCAAGGTCTACGACGTAATGTATTCGTTTCCGGGATCAAAAACGAGGTCAGATAAATCGCTCGATAACAGAATGACAAAACGTTTACCTTTTCAAAAATTTGACCTTGATCAACAGACATACATGTAACACCTAAGGTGTGAACATTCAAACTGATAAATGTATGTCAATAAAACTGGCTTGCAAAAATAAGTTATCAAGTTCTTTCAGCTACTCTGATAATATTTCATTAATGATTAATGCATTAGTCATTGAATCTATTATCATTATCTACAGATAAACTCTGCTTATGCTTAGACTGCAAAAAGTTCAAATACAGGTTTAACGTAGAAAATACATGTATACTACCAAACGGTGCGACAACTAACATATTATGTAACTTTTATGAATTATTTGGGTTTTTTTTCTTTATTGCATAGCGATAAAAGTTTGAAGATATAATTTAAGCAATTTTCATGTACTTCTGTGTGTCTCATAAATGAAAACAAAACTTTCTTGAAAACCATATTAAAATATGTATACATGTACATATGTACATACAAATACTTACATTTTATCCAATCATGTTTTTTTTTATCAGAATGAATACAGTAAGTGAATTTATTTTCACATAATAATATATCATGAATCAATAGCATATAATATATTGTAACACAACATAACCTGTTTTATATGTATAAAATACCTTTTTGAACCTCCCTTTACAGCACATTTCTACTCGATGCAAGTAAAAAAAAATGACTGATTAGCATACAATAAGGCGTCAAATTACCATATATATTCAAAAATTTTAATTGTAAAAAAGCCCTCGAATTTCCGTAAGGCCTAATAAAAATATTGTGTGTTTAGGGTAACCCGACCTAACCTACAATATTGCCCCGATCCTACCATTTTTAGATGTTTGTTTTTATCCGATTGTGATTTTCATATTATTTCTATTAAAACCCGTTTTTTAAAAATATGAAACAAACAAACGTTCTTAGGATTTTATATTTGTATTTTTGCCCTCATGCAGAAAAAATATGATAAAATAAAAAAAATGCCTCCCTACCTAACCTAATTTTTTCATCAGTGTTACCCTAAACACACAATGTTTTCTTTTAGGCCTAACCATTCTGTACAAACAAACTTTTCAACTCCGTATCTATATCTGGGAGATTTTTGGCAGACTCCTGACTGACCTTTCCCCCAAAAATCTAGCTGATACATGTACACCTGAATGTTCTCGTTCCAGAGAGGAGCTTTGGTGTGTATGACGAACTTACGATGTCCAAGATGTGGGTACTTTGACCTTCCCCTGTGTTCGCTTCTCTTGCATACTTTCTGTAGCTATTAGGAAAATTAAAAAAAAAATCTTTTAATGATTCTCATTACACCACAACAGTTTACTAGTTGAGTGAAGCTTATTATATTATCATAGATTTAGTATATTAACATATTAAAAATATATCAAATTCAATAATTAAACAAATATTGAATACATAAACCACGAGAAATATATTTCACTATGAATTCGAATATAACAAATTAAAGAAACTACGGCGGTTTTCTCCCTCTTGTCAGATAGAGATAAACAAGATGCAAAAGACACCTTCTGTTTAAGTTGTGATTTCTGTAAAAGTCTCCTAATTTTTAAAATTCTGGGAATACTTCCCATATTCTTTCGTACGTTGTACCTCCTCATTATGGCAATTTCTTGGGTTAAAATGACTAGACTTTCACTTGAATATCACACTATTATGCTTGCAAGTACCCTGTATAATTTCTTCTCTAATATCTCTCATGGGCGAATCTGCAGCCATATGCAGAGGAGAATTATATTATTTTCGAAGAATTTTAGTTTTGTATATTTGGATAAGTTTGAAATTAAAATAGATTAATGAAAATTCTTTTAGAGAGCACTTAGTCTAACTAAACTCTTATCTTTATCATATTTTGAAAATTTTTATTTTTGATATGCATTGTTCTTGATTGTAGGCCTGAGCTACAGTTTGAGACTGCCTGGGCCCTGACAAACATCGCCTCAGGAACCAGCAACCAGACCAAGTTTGTGGTGAAGGCTGGAGCCGTCCCAAACGTCATAAAACTCTTATCCCCACCCAATCACACTGTGCGTGAACAATCTTTGCGGGCACTGGGAAATGTTGCAGGTAGGCAATTGTTTGTTCATCAGACTATATTTTAAAATATCAAGTGGCAATCGGGTTTTAAATTTGTATTGCAACACTTGAAAAGGAAATAATTCTGTTATCAATTTTATCTTGCATTTGTAGATAAGTAAGGCAGCAATTGTAGCAGTGGATGAGAAACAAGTCAATTATTTTAAAAAATACCTTTTTGTTCAATATACTTAGTTTAAAGCCACCATTGTAAACCTTAAGTAGGCACCTGTACAGTAGCTCAAACAGAAGGCCCAAGCTTAATTTATATAAGAAAAATAATATTTAAATCTGACTTCTGTGTCTTGCATGTAGCTCAACCTTTGAAATGCCAATATAACATTGGAACAATTCTAAAATAATGAAAAGTTTAAAGTAGAATTTTGAAAACCGTGCATCGTCGTCTTTTAAAAGCCACTCTCCTAATAACCCAGATGGATACATATTAACCTGAAAAACCTGAACTTGATTTATTTTACAACGATTGATAAACAAGCTCTACAACTTATATTAATATCTTTCGTTGGCACGGATGTTAGCGCGAGGGGGTCATTAATGTGGGAGGAAGCCGGAGTGTCCGGAGAAAACCCACGTGTGCAAGCGGGCGACCACCATACCCTTTCACATACAACCACTGTCGATCACGGGGATGAACTCGGGTTGCAGCGGTGAGAAGCGAGTGCATTGTCCACTACGCTACTTGGACACCTATTGGCCGTGGTTTGTTTCGCTGATTACGTAGTCTCTTTAAACATCTTAGTTTATTTAACTTGATAACAAGCATTCAGTTCAAGTTGTTCATGTCTTTGAAAGCAGTTAAATGGAAAATACAATTGAACATTACCAGCTGAAAGCGTCACTACACCCCTTTAACACTTTTAGCGGTAAGTGACTGGGGGAGAAAATTTTACTATTTTAGAACACGTCAATGAACAGGAAAATTTCCTGTTCTAATAAAAGAAGATACTACGAATATCTTATAATTGTTCGTTGACTTCATAAATAAATATTGTATGTTCAGTAGCTTAATTTTCAGTTTCTTAACACCGGAAGATATATTTCACATCTTTCAAAACTTTTTTATTTGTATGAAATGAGATGGGTATGTGATGTATCATTTTAACATAAGAAATACTGAAGCTCTAATTTGCGCTAATATGCTTTAGATTGCTTCAAAATGGTCAAAAATACGGAGCTCTCACAGACACGTCTGTCATGGAGCCCGTCACGTGACCACTCTCATATACTTGTGTATATATGTGGAAATATATTCTGTTCACCTTTCAATTTTGTTGGACACATCAGATGTTTTGTGCACTTTTCTTTATATACCTTTGTTTACATTTGGATACACCGGGTGAATGATTACCTGTTCACCAGCTCTAACCAGCTCTAGCCGTTCTACCTGAGTTGTGCTTTAACGGATTAATATATAATAACGGTTTCTCATAGACCATATACAATGGCTGGCGCCTCAGTTAGCAGAATATATAGCTGATTACGATATTCTTCAATCAGTTATTAACTCCATCGGAGATAATGTTAAATGTCTCCAACTGGACAGAGACCTTTGGCGCATATATTTAAAAAATAAAGAATACAGACAGAAACTCCTACGCGAGGGATTTCAGTTCAAAAACCAAACTGTGTTGGTCTATGATTCTAATCCCTTTTCCTCTGGTGCTACGAATCCAAGAGATCCGGTTCTGAAGGTCACAGTCTCTGGGGTTCCCCTATCCGTACAAGATACAGAGATAGTGTCTATGCTGTTGAATTTCAATGTCGAATTAAAGAGTGAAATACGGTATGAAAACATCAGGAATCGGTAACAGGGAAAATGACAAGCGTACTGAACGGCAATCGGTTCGTATACATTGTCCCCTTACCAGACGGTATATATCTACCAAGAGTGTCTTATTGTGCTGGTCGAAAATGCCGAATTTATCATTTTGGCCAAAACAAAGCTTAACAGGAAATAAAATGTAAAAACTGCAAAAACGACAAGCGATGCAAAGTGTGCAAGCAAACTGGTCATGATCCCGGTTCGGAAAAATGAGAGCAATACGAAGATAAAAAATACGGTCATAAAAATGTGTTGTCAAATTTTTATCCCGTTGATGTTAACGTTAACGGTGAAAATCACAAATCTGCAGAACATGCGCTCCAGCTGACAAAGGCACTGCGCAACGGTGATATCAATGCTGCTGAGCGTATCAGAAGTGCGAATACGGCACTCGATGCTAAGCGTATCGGCGATACTATCAACACAAATTCCGCATGGGAAACTGAAAAAGTAGAAGTTATGACGAATATAGTCGAGGCAAAACTCAATCAAGTCGAAGTTTTTCGAGATAAAGTCAAAAATGTGCTCCAAAGTGCGTAATAGTTGAAGCTACCTAAGACGATTTCTGGGGAAGTGGTATCGATGAGCATTCAACCCTGCACACAAAACCGAAAGCATGGCCTGGATCCAACAAGTTGGGGCAAATAATAACTTCGGTTGCCCAGAAATACCGTCAAAGAAAGCCAACCGTAGCCTCTCAGTCCCGAGACAACCTGCCCGGAAGGCATCGAAACACACACAGCATGAGATCACTGCCTTCGTCAGTCAACTGAAAGATGGGCCCACCAAACGTTCTCACGACAGCCTTTACGCGGGAGATGATAGCCAACATTCAGACAATAACTGAGGTATCACTCTTACCCTTTACTCATGAACCTTGATTTTATGAATGTTTTTCCCTTAATGCAAGGGGTTTAAACGATTATAATAAACGTAATACTTTGTATGATTGGCTTCAAGATATTGATATTGACATTGTTTTGTTACAAGAAACTCATTTCATAGAATCAAAAGAACATATATATAATGCAAGAAGGCGAGGACATACGTTTCATTGTTTTTCAAGCTAATCGTCAAGTAGAGGTGTTTCTATTTTTATAAAAAAAAAAATTCCTTTTGAACTAATCAATTATCATAGGTCATCTGATGGTCGAAAGATATTACTTAATATAAAAATTAAAGATGAAATTTATAGTATTGTCAATTTATATGCTCCAAACAAGGTGCTTGATAGAAAAGCTTTCTTTACAACTGCTAAATCTTGGGTTAAAAAATTTGCTCTTAATGAAAATAATATGTTAATGGTAGGAGATTTTAATTGTAAACTAGACTAACAATATCATTGTTTCGATACCAGCACACATCATTTTAAATCTATTGCTAAACAATTTCATTTGATTGATACATGGAAAAAACTTAACGACACTAAATCTGGATTTACATGGTGCAATGCACAAAATACACCAAGTATTCGAATAGATTATATTTTTATTTCGGAAAACTTCTTACTCTCCATTGACTCGTTAATACTTAGAAATTGTCCACAAGTAAACCAAAATTGAATGAGCGATCACTTAGGAATGAAAATAGACTTTATTCTTAATAAAAATAAAAGAGGGCAAGGATACTGGAAAATGAACACATCACATTTATTAGATATAAAATATAAAACCCAATTAAAAGAGTTATTAAAAAACAAGGAATCAGAACTCAAAAAAATAAATTCCCCTCATGAACGATGGGAAACTGTGATATATATATCATTAAAGATTTCTCAATTGACTTCTCAAAACAAAATAGTAGCAACTTAAAAAACTAAATAACAAATATAGAAAGAAAAATTAGAGACATTGAAGAAGGGCCTTTTAATGTAATACAAAACACATGTAAAAAAAAAACAACTTGAAAAAGAGCTAGATGAAATATATGATCAGAAATAAAAAGTGGCGTATATTAGATCAAGGGCCAATTGGATAAAACATGGTGAAAAATGTACGTCGTACTTTTTAAAATTAGAACAATGTCGACAACAAAATAATGTTATAGAAAAAATGGATGACGGAAAAAATCTGTTTATAGCAACAATGAAATATTAGGAGCACTGTGTAAATTTTATGAAAATCTTTATACATCCCAATTACCTATAAACGAAGAAATTTCAACATATATAAATGAAACTGAAATAAAATCAAAACTAAATGATAATGAAAAACACTATTGTGATGATTTATCCTCAATAAAAGAATGTAAAGAAGCAATTAAAAATATGTTAATAATAAATCGCCAGGATTAGACGGAATACCAGTTGAGTTCTATAAATTATTTTGGAATGAAATTAAAACCTACTTGTATGATGCATTGATAAAATCTTTCACAGTGGAAGAGCTTGCTATTACACAGAGAATGTCAGTAATTAGTCTTATACACAAAAAAGGCGGTAGAGACAAAGTTAAAAATTATAGACCAATTAGTTTAACTAACTGTGACTATAAGATTTTAGCATTTGTATTAGCCAAATGACTTCAAACAGTGATCCCAAAACTAATTAACAACGACCAATCAGCATATGTTAAAGGAAGATATATTGGATATAACGGAAGATTAATTCAAGATATTTTTGACTATTGTGAAGATCAAAATGAAAATGGAATTCTTTTATTTTTAGACTTTGAGAAAGCTTTCGACACTGTAGAATGATCTTTTATGTTTGAAACATTAAAAGCTCTAAATTTTGGACCAAGCTTTATAAAATGGATAGAAATATTATATAATAATCCTAAATTCAGAGTAAAAAATAATGGATTTATTTCTAAAACGTGTGATATGACCAGAGATATTAGACAAGGATGCCCAATATCTGCACTACTATTTATTTTGACGGTAGAAACATTAGCTATTCGAATAAAAAGTTCAAAAGAAATACATGGTTTTAAAATTGGCGACGATAAAGAGATAAAAATGGTACAACATGCAGATGATTCAACAAATATACTTAAAGATTTAGAATCTGTGAAAAATGTAGTTGAATTAATAAATAATTTTTCTGAAGTAGTCGGTCCAAAACTTAATATTGATAAATCTGAATGCATACTTTTAGGTCCTCTAAAAAATCATGTGAAAGCATAGAAAATATAAAAGTAACAAACGAAGCGGTTAAAACATTGGGAATATACATAGGACACGACAAATATAAGTGTTTAGAAAAAAAAATGGCAGGAAAAAAATTGATAATATAAGCAAAATATTATGTTCATGGGAAAAAAGAAAACTGACTTTATTTGGAAAGAAAAAAATAATAAACACATTGATTATTTGAAGAGAAAAACTCTTATTGGAAAGGAAAATAAAGGAGGAATTAACATAATTGACTTTGAATCTAAACTGAAAGCGTCAAAGGCATCATGGGTTCAACGATTAACTAACACAAAAAGCAGTCTTTTGCTTTTCATAGAGAATTTACTACACAGAGAAAATCTGACTCTAGAATATATACTAAAACCTAACTTAGAAAATTTAAGTGACTACAACGAGATTAACAAACTTCCGACATTCTATAAAGTAGCAATATGTGCTCTTAACTGTTCCAAAAAGACTAAAGAATTAACAAAGATTTCCACAGATGAATTCCTAACCTTGCCAATTTGGAAAAACAGTTCTTTTACGTTCAAAAATAAACCAATTTACTTTGAAAACTGGATAAAATCAGGCATACTTTACGCAAAAGATTTGTATGACATGAACGAATCATTTCGTCAAATAGAATATTTTTACGACAAAATTTCTAATAAAAATAATATTTTATGTGAATACCTTATTCTCAGGACAATATTTTGTAAATACTCAAAACAGTGCCAATGCGAAAAAGCACCCTATATCAATATAAAAAACAGTAATTATGTACTTCTAAAAGGTAATACATATATTTCCTATGCGAACTTATAATATTCAATTTTATATAATATTTTTGTTGAAATAAAATTTTCAAAGCATTTACTAGAAAATTTTTGGAGTAAAATTTTTGATACTCCTAAGCATTTATGGTCTTCCATATATTACATGAAAATCACAAAAATGTATGATAAGCAAATTGCAGAATTTGATTATAAATTACTGCACAATAGTTTGAATAATATTTTATGTGTGAGTAAATGGAATCCAAATGTAAACATGTCCTGTGAAAATTGTGGAGAGATTGAAAATGTTAAACACTTGTTATATGATTGTAATGACTCTTCATTCATATGGCAAAAAATAAGCTCTATTGTTGGTATTGATGTTAGTTGGAAACACATTGTCATAGGCTTTTATGAAAACTCAGATTTTAATAATGGTATGAATACACTTATTTCATATACTGCAATGAAAATTTATAAATACAAAATAAAATGTATATTGACGAATTCAAAATCAGATAGAGAAATTTTATATTTCTTTGTACAATCATCTTTGAAAACTTATCAGTATATTGTAGAGAAATCGTATAATTATGTACAAATTAGGAAACTTTTAAAGAAAATTTGTATAGGTTTATAATTTGCCATCAGGTCCACATACCAGATGTGGTCACTGTCTAGCTAGCATGAGGGCAATAAAGACTGTGTAGATGACTGGTGGCCCACCATGCTAGCATTGGCTTCTTATCCGTAGAAATAGAGATTAAATAAATAATTTATAAGCTGAGAAGTAAAAGACAATTTATTTAAAATACTTATATAAAAAGAGTGTATATTTTGCTCCACTAGAAACGATTTCATTGTTAAAAAGTTAATTGTTTATGTAAACTTTAGCTTTGTTATGTAAGATATCCCCAAAGATGGCGCAAAGTAAGAATTAATCAAATTGTAAATTACCCAAACACAAAAAATATCTTTGCTACGTGGGTAATCCTTATTTGTTTACAACATTTATCCCGTTCATCAAAATGACAAATGGTTATATCGGGCAGGAATTTGGCACATTTCTCTATCATAACACATTCCAATGTTATTTTTTTTTCAAAAACACAACTTATACAATATTCAACATGTTGACTTGCACTTGAGAGAATCGAGTGTTTTATTAGACGTAAAAGAAGCAAAACTATTCATCATAACAATGTAGAAATACTTAGATAATGATACGTGGCTCCAGTGAATAGATTATTGTAAAGATATTTTTTAATGATTTACTAGGGATTGGAACAAAGATTAATTTTCATCACCAATATTTAAATTCTACTTGCATGGTACGTGGAGACAAGATCAACAACCCTCACCCATCTAAAAAAAAAATTGAGAAATGACTATCATGATTTAATTTTACTGTTACATACTTATTCTAAATACTACAATTGTATGTAATAACATATCTGCATGTAAATTTTGTTAAACCTCTCTGTAGAATATAAGAATTAGCGCATGTTAATTGATGAATAGATGTTGGGAACCATTCTGTGGAAAATGAACCTACTCAATGCAACCAAGCTATTTTAAAATAAGATTCTTCCATGGCTTTTGCCAAGGAATTCTGTTCGACAAACGATAACAAAAATGTTGTTTGAACTATGTTTTTCTGAATATTACATCTCACGACTGAACCTGCAGTTCATACTAGTAAATTGGCGTCATATAGTGAGACTTCCCACAAAATGAGACTTACCCCGTAAAGCTGACTATAATAGTCTTTCTCATTACTTGGGGTGTGGGGTAAATGGCAATATAGTGAGTACCCCCCCCCCCCCCAGCCAACGTAAGTCAGGCTACCCCCTCGTGTTCGGGGGAGATTTATATCCCCAATATATATGTTTTAAAAGTTCTCTCCATTATCGTGTCTCACACGGTTTGGGTGTGTATTTGGTTTGCCCTATCCTTACGAAGACAATATCTACTTCTTTGGACAATCCTAAAGAGGTTGGATCCGCGAAGCTTGAAAAAGAGGCAGAGAGTGGGTGATGAGAATAGATATTTATTAAAAGAGCGCAATCGAGTAAGTCCTAATTATAATGAAAACAACCCGGTCTCGTTTGACAATGAAATAAAAACCCGATCAATAAAATGAGCAGACCGTAGTTAATAACAAAAAATACCCCAATACTATAAACAAATAAAATGAAACTGTAACAAATTATATTATAAAAGTTTTTGACTTAAAAATAGATCAGATTTGTCCGTAGGATGTCAGTGAAAATGAAAGTGAAAGTACATTGTTTACATTAGTAACATAATAAATATATGATCGCACGATCTTATTTTGTATGATCTAAATATGTATACAAAAACATTATGGGGATAATAGGTAACTCAGGTTAAACAAATTAAAATACTTACACAGTACTAAGAAAAGGAATTTTGCTTGTCATCTTTGCTTCTAGAAGGATTAGCAAACGAATTACAAAAAGGCTATATCCCTATATAAAAGAGTTCTAATTGTTCTAGAGCGTTCGGTAAACCTCGGCTGATTCCGTTAAGTACATCGAGTGCCGAAAACTTAAATTGAAATACTGACAATAAAATAAAATAAAATAGTTTACAAAATATGACAATACATAATTTTACATACCTTGAAAAAGAGGCAGAGAGTGGGTGATGAAAATAGGTATTTATTAAAAGAGCGAAATCGAGTAAGTGACGCGCATAGCCCAACTCTCGCCTGTCGTAAAAATTAGTTCTTGAAAAACTTATCAATGGAATTTGTTTAAATTGCGTATATTTAGAAAAATGTAAGTAAAAGACAATTAACGCGTAATAACAATTGACACTAAGTAACAAACTACGTTTTGCTAAAGTGGCTCAACTTGAGTAAATAAGAGTTTATGACACCTGATGTTTGGACAGTTAACTGCTTCACACATATTGGATAACAAAGAATTTAGTGACATCAAAGAAAAATGAGTTTAAGAAGACACAAAATGTCTTACCCTAAAAAAAAACAATGCCAAATGTTACAATTAAAAGAATAAGCTTAGTACATGGGTCTTGGCAATAAAAAATAGTTAAGGAAATTCACACTTTTTAAACAATTGATTTTACAAATAAACAGAATGAAAAACATAAAATTAAAAGAAAATTTAGAGTTATAAAATCATCTTTATGATCATTTGAATTTTTGAAATGAAACTTTATATGTAACTGAATGAAAACATGTAAAAATATGTAAACAGTGAAAATATGAGTGTGACAATCGTTTTTATTAATCATATTTATTTAGAGATTAAAAATCATACAAAATAAAGAATCTTATATTTTATTGGTAATAAAAATATCGGTCGCCCACTTACTTTCGTATAATGAATTCAGGCTGACACCAGACATTCAGAGAAAAAACATGAAATGACAGAGATGATACTTCGACATTCTATTTGAAACATTGGATCACAGTTCCAGGAGTGGGCTTAGGACCTCAATCCATTCCCTTGGGAATGTGATCATATGTTTTAGATGTCTATGATTTTCATTGAAGTGTTCCTTTGCATTATTTTATAATGAAATCAAGAAAGTAAATGTTATAAACCAAACTGATAATGAATAATTTGATGACATTTTGGGACGTTTTGTTCTATTTGACTTTGCATAAATTTTCCGAATTAGAAAATAAACCCACTTAATTGATACAAACAGTTACAGAAAAATTCTCTGATGATAAATTTAGAATTTATATTTTATACATTAGTCAAGTTTACAACAAAAGTAATGTCGGAAAACACTCCACACAATGCTAATACACACTTGAAAACGTATGATCACATTTTCTGAGGGAATGCCTTTAGGTCCTAAATCCACTTCCAATCATGTAATCTAAGTTGCCAAAGTAACAATATCTACTGATAAAATACATCCTTGCATTGAATTGAAAAAAAATACCGCATCATGCCTATAGATTTATTTTGCTATGAAAAATATCATGAATGGTTTTCTCTGTTTTAATTTTCTTAGCCACGATTTCCAAACACGACCAACAAATTCTTTGACTTCTGTAGCATGTATCCTATTGTATCTAAAAGGAATGAATCAAAACTTTATCAAAGCAAAGTAAAACGAATTAATTTTGATCAATGGATAATTATTAGTTGAAAAATATTTTTCTATTTGCTTGCTTTATTAACGTATTTACCTTGTTTTAGTGACTTTCCGACCGTCAAATATATATGTTCCTGTAAAAGGACATATTATTTTTTCTTTAAAACATAAGTTTCAATTCATGAAAAAAACCCCAAGCATAGTCATTTACAAAACGCCACTATTTCTTTCCAGAGATAATTTTTTAACTGACTTTAGATGATTATATTTAAACTTTAAAGTAGTAAATGCATCATTTAGAAGGAAAACAATTTATTTGAAAATAAACCTTTGATCTTCAGATAAATTAAATAGGACCTCATATCAAATTACAAATTAAGGTAACTGACAGCCCACTTAAAAAAATTGTATAAACAAAAGCAGCGTATACTGATGATTGTTATCATTGATAAAAATAGTCAATGAAAGGATTGATCATATTTTTTATTTGGACTTCTTTGATAGTTTGCCGTAAAAAAAAAAGCTTGTATCATCTGAGATATATATAGGTAAGATATATAATAGTACAATAGTACATGTGAGTATGTTGTTTATAGTTACTTTTAATGAGTAAGTTGTCATTTCTATGCGATGAATTTTATTAGTAGAGGTAGTTGATTGACCACGTAGATCGTCAAATTTTTAATTGGTTTTTTAGTATATTTTATTGTCGAAACTTGTATATTTCCACATTTTAAAACGACGATTATATTTCAAGGTGAACCATGTTATACTACAATAAGGATAAATAACAATAATAGAAGATTACAATTCGAGCAATTTATTTTTCAATAATGTAGGTTAAAAGCTACTACAATTTATTTTTATCTTTTAAAAAAAATCGAAATTCGCTTAAAATAAGTCTTTCCACACAATGGCAGTGTTAAAAGATTGGTAGTAATTTTCATGCATGTGGGGTACAATATAAATATCAGGGAAATGTTAAACATTTATTGATTTACAGATGGGAGAGACAATGTTATTGATGTTATCACAATAACCATTTTTACTTACGATAATCATGAAAAATCATTTAATCTATCGCCCCCAAGATAAAGTTCGTGGGAACCTTTCCTCAATACAGAAGGACTTTGAACGATAAAACGTATTTTATGAATTACGCTTTATTTATTTTTCTGGAGACGTTTTATTTTCCGGCTCGTACTTGAAAAAGTAAGGATAAAACTCAAACAGACTACCATACTGCAACACTGATTCTTATTCACAATCTTGTCCGAATTCGAAGTTAAAACTTATTGTAACGTTTAAAATGAATTGAATGAATACTAACTTTGTTTACAGTTTTTCACATTCTCGTCAATTGAATGGACTCGTCCGTTGCAACACATCTCTTTCTGCTTTCTGTAAATTCTCTCTGACATAGAAAATATGAACCAAAGCGTGTTAGATAATGTAAAACACATATAAAGATAAGTTCAACAAAAACCTGGTCTACTTGTGTGAGGTAGTGACCGTTAATTGCAAATCTATTTTTCTTCATTTTGGTAACATGTAACATGTCAATTCGTAATTGAGAACTTCTAGTGACCAGTTTTGTTGCACATTGAATAAGTGTTAATTGTCGATTCAAAACAAATTACATTAACTTTAATTATAAAGCTTTAAAACAAAGTAAAAAAGCTGCTGTACTCAAATCCAATTTTCTTTATTAAACTTAAAAGTTTAGTAAATTTCAAGAATGGAATACAACACTGCGTTTAACTAATAGTTGTTCTTGTGTATATAGTATATAAAAATCATTGTTTGAATGACCATTTGTTGGAAAATACTGTGTTCTGCACTTATGTGAATAAATGTTGACTTTAATTAAAATTACTTACCTCCACAGCATGCTACTTCACGTCCCAGTGGATATTTATTGTGAACTCCTGATTCCATACAGCAAATCTGTGTCGCTACATTAAACTTTTCAACCAGAATTTCATCGAGTTTTATGTACACACACTCATTATCTACAACTGTATTATTTTTAAATAAAATCTGACTGCTAAATTTCTAAAGTTTTTGTTAGTTTAATAAAAATAGAATAACATACCTATATTCTTTTCACAATGAACTGAAATCGTTTTACAAAGAATTCCAAATAACATTAAAATTATATTAAACATTTTCGTATTCTGTGTAAAGGAAAATATAAGTATATGCATGGAACTCCTCGACTTATATATACTACTTTTGTAGGACGTTCGAAATCTCCCGTTTTGCCCCAGTTTCGGTCCTTCTATCATTTTTCGCATTGTTTCTTTCATTGTAAAAATCTGATGCATTTAACGAAATACGGATATTATGTTTCAAACGCTCTTTTGAGTCATGTACCTTACTATAGAGTCTTTTAAAATGTGTCATTGGGTATTTTATATAAAATCTTGATGAGTCCTTCTTTTTAAATATGTTCTATCAGCCAGAGTACAAACATAGAATATAGCCTGAAAATAAAGCGACGAAATAAAAAATAAAACAATAAAGCAAATCAACATTAAACCATTACATTCTCGATTAAATTGAGACAGATGAATACGGAATGGTGTTTACAATTCGGAATTTATAAGATTGCTTGAGAGGGCTCGATGGTCGTAGATATTTTTAGACAGTATTGATTTCCTTTAGAAAAAGAGCTCTATATTAAAAAAAATATGAAAATAAATACCCAGATCCAAAAGGAAAATTTCAGGAATTTTTTCTGCACTAAATGATTGTTAATAGCTAAACTTACCATATCTTACAATTCTAGGTTGATCTGGTGGTCAATTTCTTGACCACCCATTTATTATGCATACATTATTCATTTATGTACGTCTAATTAACAATTTGTAAGGTTTTATCTTTTGAAATATCTCTTATAGAAAATAATAAATTTAAATTCATTTGGAAGAATAATGTAAATATCTAGTTTTTTTTTTCTTTATGAAGCAAAAGTTGTGAACAAGAGAGATAAAATATATGAATTTTAAAATTGTTACAATTTTAACATTGTCAAGAGATAATTTTTTATATTTATGAAATGAAAATATTTCGTTAAAAAATATATTCTAGAGCCTAAAATATACTTTCTTAGGCGTGAATAATACATACCCCATTTCACTAAGTTGAATTACTTTATCCTAATGTATTAAACAAGTTTTTCTACATTTATAATATTGTTAGAGTGATTTTGGGATTAAGAATAAAATATGACATAAAATGAATTACTTTATCGTAATGTATTAAACCAGTTTTTCTACATTTATAATATTGTTAGAGTGATTTTGGGATGAAGAATAAAATATGACATAAAATGACATTTTGGGATTGTACTGTTTTCAAAAATATTGATTAATAGTTAAGGAACTTTCTTTATATAATCAAATTTAGAGTATTGTACCAAAGAAGGTATTTATTTCCTTATCCGAGAGGATATCGCATCTAAATATAGACAAATCTATGTAGAGGACTATATTTACGTTTATTTATTTACAGGTATTCCCTGTGTAAATGCAAAATCGACCTATACATAAATCAAGGCGATCACATTTAAGTGTTGTAATGCCCTGTATTTCAATCTTAATATAAAACGAATTTATTTCTACTTGTCGGCACATGGAAAATGCTTTGTAATAATACACGGGCGTTCACCTGATGATACACAAATTCATTTAAATTTAATCATACAGATTGAAGCGATTCACATAGTTTTGAATATTAAGTTTAATTTTGTTTCTATATAAAAATTTGAGCCTATCAATAAATGTTAACAGGAGAACCCTCTTGAATTCGTAGAATACTTTGCAGATTACAATACCGAGAACTAGGGGGTTTTCTCAGATGTTTGGACAGAACGGGCATTTAAATGTGTGTTCATACAGACTATTTTTATATCTGTCTGGAGAGAATGGGGCATTTTACGCTAATATCCTTCATTTCATGTTTTAAAAATATACCACTGAAACATTGTTTTCAATATTTTATATTCTATTGTGTTAAGCATCGATTAGTCATCAAAAGGTAATACCACTGCCGACAATACACTTTTATTACCAAATGCAATAGGTTATGTGTGTATCAAAAGTTGAAACGTACCGAAAATCCATATCATCAAGGCTTCAGTCCTAATTTTTTTTAAAAAAAGACCCACATATGTGATTCTTTGTTTTTTTTGTTTTTTTTTCATTTTTCTGATGTTTGTCGTATGTTGTGGGTTTCGTTCATCCTCTGCAACATCTTAAAAATAAATATATGGAGTTCTTTAAATCATATTTCATTTCAGTCTGCAGAATCCATGCTGTAGTTTGTTCTGAACTTTGAAGAATCCAAGATTTATATGACCCTATGACGAATACACTTAGAACGTTTGTTGAATTTGTTTTTAATTCATATTATTCATATGTCTCTGCAATAAGTGAACTGTACATTCAGAACTAGTATAACTTGTAAGAATTTTAGGTGGTGGATTGGAAAACCATGAATTGTTCTGTTATTACAAAACGTCCTTGTAACATTACTTGTATACTTAAGATAATATCGGCAAAAAACTTGCGCAAAATGTGTTTCTCGACATGGAACACGACATTTTTTTTTTACCGTTTCAGATATTCCAAAAGTAAAGTTTTGACTCGCTATCTGTTTATCTTGCTATCGTGAAATTCATACACGTATTTAGCAAAGCTGACCACAGATTGGCAACAGATACCGGTAAATATTTTTATTGTAAATTAAAATGAGTTGATATCAACACAAATATTTGGTTTTTATTTATAACTAAATCTATGAAACCAAGTTGTAAAATTGTTCTTTTTTCAAAGATCTAAATAAGAGGTGTAAAAAATAATACAAAATTTGACAAGTCATACATTTTTACAGAAAATATCAACAAAAAAATCAATATTTCAGTACATTTTTATTACAATTAAAACATTTGCCAGATGGCAGTAAATACAAGACTTGCACGACACTAAGCTATTTTTGTTTCAAAGGAAAATCATCATCAACATTGATTTCCCCCGCCTTGATTTTCTTATCCACGATTTGAAAATGCGTCTTATAACGCGCAGAATGCCTCTTCCTCTCTTGCTGCCGCATCTACAAGGGTACAGAGAAAATGTTCATTATATTTCAGGAAACGAGCTGACATTCTTCAACACCATACTTGTTTTTTGTAACAAACGCTTTATTTACCTTTGTGTTAAACTTGTAACTATGTTTCCACAGCATATGTGGTGTTGTAATGAGTATGGTTTATCTTCACAGCAAATCTCTTTATTTGGTCTATAGATTTGATCTATAATTAGTTAAATAAAAAAACCCAAAACTAACTAGAAACGCCTGATTTCCTTGTATCAAACGAATACATGAGCTTACTTATTCTTTTCCTCAGGTAACAATCTAGAATTTCCGTTCAATTATTCACAACATTTTTCAATTTCTACCTATTTAACATCCAACGTAAAGTAAAATGAAATCAAGATATTTAATCAATGTAACCATATGATAAACCATAGGGTTCTTATATAAAAATAAACACTCATTATAAGAAAGGGAAGTAATTAACTAGAATTATCGATTTCAATGCATCTTCTGACGATACCCATTGAGTTTTATTAAAAAATGTTACACCGTTAAAAAAAGTCTAAAATTTTGATTGTTATGGAAATAATATCTGTATTTTCTACTTACCCCCACAACATCGTACTTCCTGTTCCAGCTGACATTTGTCGTGAACACCTGATCTGATGCAGCAAATTTGTGTTGTTTCATTAAATTTTGCATAGTGAATTTCACCATTCTTTGTGTACACACACTCGTCATCTACAACTGTATCATTTGTCATGTAAAGTTATACAGTTGACATAATAATTAAACATACTTCAGGATTTTGTTTCTTAAATAAATGAATACCTATACTCTTATCATTATTTACTGCAGCTGTTTTGCATTGGAGTCCAAAAGTCAGTAATAATAAAATAAACATATTTGTTGAGAGGAAATAATTATTTGTTAAAATACAGGTAGATTGGAATGTCTTGTTTATACAGTATTACTTTGCTAGGGCGTTGAAAATCTCCCCTTTTTGGTCCAATATCATTCCCCATGTTTCCGTTAATTATTACGTGCAATGTATAATGTGTCATTTGGGTAACGTTTTATGGAAAGTTGCAAAGTTGTATTATAATTTTTTACGTCTCAGATTGACTAAACAACACTGGTATTGTGTTTTGAATGGTTTGCAATGACAATGGTTTGTATATATTTTTCCTCTTTTCAACAGATTTTAAACGGTATGCCTGCTAAATTATCATAAATGCGAAATAACCGAAAGAATTCAATTTTCTTTTATTTTAAGCCTTAGATTTTTTGTTAGTTAAAATACATTAAAAGGGCCAAATTTTCTCAAAATCATAAAAGCAGATCATGCTGGTGCAGATATTTTAACAATAATTCATGTGGTTATGAAAGAAGCGACAATAAAGAAAAACATACATAAACCCGCGCTAGCGCTTTATGTAAATCTTTCCTGCAATGATGGTTTCTTTATAACTTGCATGAATTATCAAAGATAGCATTTTATTGTTTATATGTACATTTCTCAACAAAAGAAAAGAACGAGCAAAAGTAAGTAGATTATTGTTGTTGTACATCAGTACTTTGGATAAAAGAATAGCTAAGTCGTCTTTTAAGGGAATCTCAGGATGACATTAGCATGATTATTTCGTGCAATCTGTGAATTTTCTTAAGCTGCTGACAGTTTCGACCGATCGATAAACTGGTCAGATTTCAGTCCTGTCAGTTTCTTTAGAGCTGCGAATTACAATTAATTTCCATAAGAAATAGAGGGAACCATGCTAAATGATGTAAATACATAATATTGTTTACCTTTGTTAAAAGGGGGTTTCACCCGGTTTTGGGAAATGGAAGGGTATTTCAATGTATGTTGATATTTCTCATATTTTACCCACTCATCTGATATCATGACGTGATCTAGGAAACATTTGTTCGCATTTTACATTATTTGAAACAACGGTTACTCAATAAAAAGGAAATATGCCCACATCTTACTTTTACTTTCGATATGATTACTGAACAACTTAGGTAAATATTTATAGAATGTAAAGAGATAAGCATTTGATAGCTTACAAGATGAGAACAAATATATCCAACGAAAAATCACTCATTTTCTCAAGTCGAGTAGCGAACGCAAACATATAGATTTAAAGTGTGTACGCAAACCCCTGCAGTATAAAAAGTACATTATTGAATCAACATAATATAAATCATAGCGTAAAATATCTGAAATTCTTTATATAAATCATAGTGTAAAATATAAAAAAAAAAAAACCTCTTTTAAATTAATCAGTGCATCTAAATCTATAATTACATATATATCCCAATGCCATTAAAGACCAAGACATCTAATCGGTACCTCACTACATCAAGGCTTATACATTTGGTATTCAGAAGTTGGAGTTCTATTGATTTCGCTATTCACTATTCGAATAGCGAATATAATTCTGTGGTCGGTTCGCTATTCAAATTACCGTAAACATGCTCATAAACGTAAATTTAAAATTACATATAAACTTTCACTTGCTGACCTGACCTGAACATTGACATAATTAGCTAGCCTGGCAAAAAGGTAAGAAAATCATCATATTCTGTTGCATTGGGGATATCTTTCAAGGGGCTGGCTAACACCCTGTTTCTCATATTTCGGCCTTCATATTTGATGAGGATGGGGCACCGTAAAAGCCCAGTCAGCTTCAAAATGAATTGGGTCTACACAACCATCAACAAGCTTAACTAGCCTGGCGAAAATAGGAAATGTCGTATAACACTGTTATAAGAGGAATGGCTTTCAAGGGGCAGGCTGACACCCTGTAACCTTATTTGGCCTTCATATTTGTTGAGGATGGGGCTCCGGGAAACCTAGTCGACCCTCAAAAGGAATTTGTTTACACGACCATTAACAGATTAAGCTAGCCTGGCGAAAATAAGAAATTTCGTATAATACAGTTATAATGGGATATCTTTCAAGGGGCTGGATAACACCATGTATCCAATATTTGGGCCTTCATATTTGGTAAGGATGGGGCCCTGGGAAAGCCCAGTCGACCCTCAAAAGGAATTGAGTTTACATGACCATCAACAAGCTTAGCTAGCCTGGCAAAAATAGGAAATTTCGTATAATACAGTTATAAAGGGGTATCATTCAAGGGGCTTGCTAACATCCTGTATCCCATATTTAGGCCTTCATATTTGGTGAGGATGGGGCTCCGAAAAAGCCCAGTCTATCCTCAGAAGAAATTGGGTTTACACGACCAGTAATAGGCTTAACGTAGCCTGGCGAAAAAAGGAAATTTCGTATAATACTATCATAATGGGAATTGGGTTTACACGACCATTAACAGGCTAAGCTAGCCTGGCGAAAATAGGAATTCGTACAATACAGTTATAAAGGGATATCATTCAAGGGGCTGGCTAACACACGGTATCCCATATTTGGGCCTTCATATTTGATGAGGATGGGGCCCTGGGAATGTCCAGTAGACCTTCAAAAGGAATTCGGTTGACACGACCATGAACAAGCTTGGCTAGCATGGCAAAAATTGGAAATTTCGTATAATACTGTTATAATGGGATATCTTTCAAGGGGCTGGCTAACACTCTGTATCCCATATTTGGGCCTTCACATTTGATGATGGGCCCTTGGAATGTCCAGTAGACATTTAAAAGGAATTGGGTTGACACGACCATTAACAGGCTTAGCTAGCCAGGTGAATATAGGAAATTTAAATAATACAGTTATAATGGGATATCTTTCAAGGGGGCTGGCAAACACCCTGTATCCAATATTTGGGCCTTCATTTTTAGAGGGGATAGGGTTCCGGGAACGCCCAATCAACCCTCAGAAGGAATTGGGTTTACACGACAATTAACAGGCTTTGCTAGCCTGGCAAAGATAGGAAATTTCGTAAAATACGGTTATGATGGGATGGTTTTCAAGGGGCAGGCTAACACCCTGTATCCAACATTTGAGCCTTTATATTTGGTGAGGATGGGGCATCGGTAAAGTTCAGTCGACCCTCAATAGCAATAGGGTTTATACGACCATTAACAGAATAATCTAGCCTGGCGAAAATAGAAAATTTCGTATAATACGGTTATAATGGGATATCTTTCAAGGGGCAGGATAACACCCTGTATCAAATATTTTGGCCTCTGTATTTGATAAGGATAGGGCTCCGGGAACGCCCAGTCCACCCTCAGAAGGAATTGGGTTTACACGACCATTAACAGGCTTTGCTAGCCTGGCAAAGATAGGAAATTTCGTAAAATACGGTTATAATAGGAATGGCTTTCAAGGGGCAGGCTAACACCCTGTATCCAATATTTGGGCCTTCATATTTGGTGAGGATGGGGCATTAGTAAAGTTCAGTCGACCCTCAATAGCAATAGGGTTTATACGACCATTAACAGAATAATGTAGCCTGGCGAAAATAGAAAATTTCGTATAATACGGTTATAATGGGATATCTTTCAAGGGGCAGGATAACACCCTGTATCAAATATTTTGGCCTCTGTATTTGATAAGGATAGGGCTCCGGGAACGCCCAGTCCACCCTCAGAAGGAATTGGGTTTACACGACCACTAACAGCTTACGCTAGCCTGGCAAAGATAGGAAATTTCGTAAAATACGGTTATAATAGGAATGGCTTTCAAGGGGCAGGCTAACACCCTGTATCCAATATTTGGGCCTTCATATTTGGTGAGGATGGGGCATTAGTAAAGTTCAGTCGACCCTCAATAGCAATAGGGTTTAAACGACAATTAACAGAATAATCTAGCCTGGCGAAAATAGAAAATTTCGTATGATACAGTTATAATGGGATATCTTTCAAGGGGCAGGATAACACCCTGTATCCCATATTTTGGCCTCTGTATTTGATAAGGATAGGGCTCTGGAAACGCCCAGTTCACCCTCAGAAGGAATTGGGTGTACACGACCACTAACAGCTTACGCTAGCCTGGCAAAAATAGGAAATTTCATATAATACTGTTATAATGGGATATCTTTCAACGGGCTGGCTAACACCCTGTATCCCATATGTGGGCCTTCATATTTGGTGAGGATAGGACCCCGAAAAAGCCCAGTCAAATCTCAAAAGCAATTGGGTTCATACAACTATTAACAGGCTTAGCTAGCCTGGCGACAATAGAAACTTTTGTATAATACAGTTATAAAGGGATATCTTTCAAGGGACTGGCTTACACCCTGTATCCCATATTTGGCCCTTCATACTCGATGAGTAGGTAGCCCTAGGAAAGCACAGTCGAACATTAGAAGGAATGTGTTACACGACCATTAACAGGCTTAACTCGCCTGGGGAATATAGGAAATTTCGTATAATACTGTTTTAATGGGATATCTTTCAAGGGGTTGACTATCACCTTGTATTCTATACCATGGCCTTCATTTTTGGTGAGGATTGGGCACCGGGAACGCCTAGTCGACCCTCAGAAGGAATTAGGTTGACACAACCATCAACAGGCTTATTTAGCTAGCTTGGCGACAATAGGAAATTTCTTATAATACAGTAATAATGGGATATCTTTCAAGGGGCTGGCTTACACCCTGTATCACATATTTGGGCCTTCATGTTTGGAAATGATGGGGTTCAGGATACGCCAAGTCTACCCTCAGAAGGAATTGGGTTTACATGACCATTAACAGACTTAGCTAGCCTGGCGAAAATAGGAAATTTCGTATAATACGGTTATAATGGGAATGGCTTTCAAAGGGCAGACTAACACCCTGTATCCCATATTTTGGCCCTCATATTTGGTGAGGATGAGGCTCCAGAAACGCCCAGTCGACCCTCGGAAGAAATTGGGTTTACACGACCATTAACAGGCAAAGCTAGCCTGGCGAATATTGGAAATGTCGTAAATTACAGTTATAATGGGAATGACTTTAGAGGGGCAGTCTTACACCCTGTATCCCATATCTAGGCCTTAATATTTGGTGAGGATGGGGTTCCGCGAAGTCCGAGTCGACCCTCAGAAGGAATTGGGTTTACACGACCATTAACAGGCTAAGCTAGCCTGGCGAAAAAAGGACATTTCGTATAA
The DNA here is from genome assembly GCA_033439105.1 of Magallana nippona. Taxonomy (NCBI): domain Eukaryota; kingdom Metazoa; phylum Mollusca; class Bivalvia; order Ostreida; family Ostreidae; genus Magallana; species Magallana nippona. The sequence continues at coordinate 24,408,904 of CM065919.1, forward strand.
TACAGTTAAAATGGGTATCTTTCAAGGGGCTGGCTAACACCCTGTGTCCCTCGTTTTGGCCTTCATATTTGGTGAGGATTTGGCCCAAGGCAAGTCCAGTTGACCCTTAAAAGGAATAGGGTTTACGAGACCATTAACACGCTACGCTAGCCTGGCGAAAATAGGACATCTCGTATAATTCACAGAGAGAGAGAGAGGGAGAGAGAGAGAGAGAGAGAGAGAGAGAGAGAGAGAGAGAGAGAGAGAGAGAGAGAGAGAGAGAGAGAGAGAGAGAGAGAGAGAGAGGATGCCTTTAAGATCAAGAAAATAGTTTTGTTTGCGGGTGTGTGTGTGTTTGGGGGGGGGGGGGGGTCCGACCCCCTTCCTCTAGATCTATGCGTATAGTTTTTTCTTTGTTTTGTATCAAAAATATATATGATGTCAGTTAACTTAATGTCATATACACATCGCCTCCTTAATTAAGAAAGTTGTAAAACATTGAGTAATATGTCGAAGCAAAAGGCAATTTCAGGTGTTGGAAGGAGGGGGGGGTCATTGCTGATTATTAACTATTTGAATACATAGTGTTGATTAAGAAAAAATCAAGAATATTCAAATTTGTCTCTTGCGCGTATTTATTTGTTTATTTAAAAATTGAAAGCGACCTTGACCTTTATGTCAACAAACTGATACGCTTTCTTGTTTTGTTTATTTGCGTAGTTGGCATTGGACAGTTTCGCAGGAAAGACCAGTTCAAATTTTATAAAAAGGGGTAAATGTGAGGTTTGGGTGGTTATTTGAGGGGTATAAATTGCTACAAGATTTATTTTATTCATTTTGTGGATATAGAAGTTTAAATTTTTGTTTTCGATTTCATAATGGAAAAGAAGAAGTCCGAACCTTAAATCTCATTCGAAGGGAACGTGATCGATTTCAAATCAATTCTTGAATATTTGCATGGGTGAACATTATCCTACAACTCCTATGTAGTATGCGAGTCGCCCGGGATTGGAGAGTATAATGGGACCTACGTGTATGAAAAAGCGAAAAGGTGCATTTTTTCAAAAGCTTTTGAGAACTCTCTTGGCTATTCTAATAAATGTTGTATGTAAGTTGTACATGTTTTATTCTGAAATGAAGGAGTCCTGACCGTGTGTCCACTATCCGTAAACAAGTTTAAAAATCCACTGAAAAATAAAACAGAAATACGACCAGTATTTCCTTCACATTTCCTCCACAGATAAAAAAAAATCTCCTCTTCAGCCTAAGGTTTAATATGAATGAACATATCGTATTTCAGCAATGACAGAAGAAATAATCACTCATTCAAATGAAGTGAATTTCAAGTAACAAACCAACTTGCAAAATAAGGTGCATATGATTTATTTTCAATTCATTATAAATCGCTACATCATCAAAGACAGCACATTCCCGGAGCCCCATCCCCTCCAAATATGAAGGCCCAAATAAGGGATACAGGGTGTAAGCCAGCCCCTTGTAATCCATTCCTATGATAACTGTATTATACGAAATTTCCAATTTTCACCAGGCTAGCTGAGCCTGTTAATGGCCGTGTAAGACCAATTCCTTTTGGTGGTCGACTGGACATTCCCAGGGCCCCACCCCTCAAAATAATAAGGCCCAAATATGGGAAACAGGGTGTAACCAAGCCCCTTCAAACCCTTTCCACTTTTAACTTTATTATACGAAAATTTCCGATTTTCACCAGGCTAGTTGAGCCTGTTAATGGCCGTGTAAACCCCATTCCTTTTGAGGGTCGACTGGATTTACCCGGAGCCCTACAATCCCCAAATATTGAACGACAAAATATGTGATACAGGATGTAAGCCAGCCGCTTGAAAGCCATTCCCATTATAACTGTATTTTACGAAATTTCCGATTTTAACCAGGCTAGCATAGCCTGTTAATAGCCGTGTACACCCAATATCTTTCTGGAGGTCGACTGGACATTCCCAGGGCCCCACCATCAAATATGAAGGCCCAAATATGGGATACAGGGAGTTATCCAGCCCCTTGAAAGCCATTTCCATTATTACTGTATTATACGAAATTTCCGATTTTCACCAGGCTACCTGAGCCTTTTAATGGCCGTGTAAGCCCAATTCCTTTGGAGGGTCGACTGGACATTCCATGGACCCTACTCCCTTCAAATATGAAGGCCCAAATATTGGATACAGGATTTAAGCCAGACCCTTGAAAGAAATTCCCATTATAATTGTATTATACGAAATTTCCGATTTTTACCCAGGCTAGCTAAGCATGTTAATGGTCGTGTAAACCCCATTCCTTTTAGAGGGCGACTGGAAATTCCTGGGACCCCACCCCCTCCAAGTATGAAGCCTCAAAAATATGGAATAGGGTGTGTTAGACAGCCCCTTGAAAGCCATTATTATAAAAAATGCATGGTACGAAATTTCAGATTTTCACCAGCCTAGGTAGGCCTGTTAATGGCCGTGTAAACTTCATTCCTTTTGAGGGTTGACTGGACATTCCCGAGGCCCTACCCCCTCCAAATATGAAGACTTAAATATTGGATACAGGGTGTTACCAAGCCCCTTGAAAGCCATTCGCATCATAACTGTATTATACGAAATTTCCGATTTTTACCAGGCTAGCTGAGCCTATTAATGACCGTGTAACCTAATTCCTTTTGAAGCTCGACTGGACATACCTGGAGCCCTACAACCTCCAAATTTGAAGGACCAAATATGGGATACAGGATGTAAGCCAGCCACGTTAAAGCCATTCACATTATAACTGTATTATGCGAAATTTTCGATTTTCACCAGGCTAAAAAAGCCTGTTAATGGCCGTGTAAATTTAATTCCTTTTGAGGGTTGACTGAACATTTCCGAGGCCCTACCCCTCCAAATATGAAGGTCAAAATATTGGATACAGGATGTAAGCCAGCCTCTTGGAAGTCATTCCATTTATAACTTTTTTTTTTTTTACAAAATTTCCGATTTTGACCAGACTAGCATAGCCTGTTAATAGCCGTGAAAACCCAATTCCTTTTTGGGGGTCGACTAGCCAAATATCAAGGCCCAAATACGGAATACAAGGTGTAAGCCAGCCCCTTGAAAGCCTTTCCCCTTATAACTTTATTATACGAAATTTTCCGATTTTCACCAGGCTAGCTGAGCCTGTTAATGGCCGTGTAAACCCCATTCCTTTTGAGGGTCGACTGGACATACCCTAGGCCCTACAATCCCCTAATATTGAACGACAAAATATCTGATACAGGGTGTAAGCTAGCACCTTTAAAGCCATTCCCATTATAACTGTATTATACGAAATGTTCTATTTTCATCACGCTAGCTATGCCTGTTCATGGCCGTGTAAACACAATTACTTTTAGGGTTCGACTGAACATTCCCAGGGCCTTATCCCCTCTAAATATGAAGGCCCAAATATGGAATACATGGTGTAAGCTAGCCCCTTAAATGCCATTCCCATAATAACTGTATTATACGGAATTACCGATTTTCACCAGGCTAGCTAAGCATGTGAATGGCCGTGTAAACCTAATTCCTTTTGAGGATCGACTGGACATTCCCATGGCCCCACCCCGTCCAAATATGAAGGCCTGAATATGGGATACAGGGTGTTAACCAGCCCCTTGAAATTCATAATCATTATAACTGTATTATACGAAATCTCCGATTTTCACAACGCTAGCTAAGCATTTTAATGGCCGTGTAAACACAATTCTTTTTAGGGTCGACTGCAAATTCCCGAGTCCCCACCCCCTCCAAATATGAGGCCCAAATATGGGATACAGGGTGTTAGCCAGCCCCTTGAAAGCAATTCCAATTATATCTGTATCATACGAAATTTCCGATTTTCACCAGGCTAGCATAAACTGTTAATGACCATGTAAACCCAATTCCTTTTGAGGGTCGACTAGAAATTCCAAGGGCCCCACCCCCTCCAAATATGAAGGCCCAAATATGGGATACAGGGTGTAAGCCAGCCCCTTGAAAGCCATTTCCATTATAACTGTATTACACGAAATTTCCGATATTCAACAGACTAGCTGACCCTGTTAATGGCCGTTTAAACCCAATTACCTTTGAGGGTCGACTGAACATTCCCGGGGCCCAACCCATTTCGAATTTGAAGGCCTAAATATGGGATACAGGGTGTTAGCCAGCCCAATAAAAGCCATTCCCATTATAACAGTATTATTCGAAATTTCCGATTTTCACCAGGCTAGCTAAGCCTGTTAATGGCCGTGTAAACCCAATTCTTTTTAGAGGTCGACTGGACATCCCCGGGGCCCCACCCCCTCTAAATTTGAAGGCCCAAATATGGGATATAGTATTTTAGACAACCCCTTGAAAGCCATTTCCATGATATCTGTATTATACGAAATTTCCTATTTTCGCCAGGCTAGCTGAGCCTGTAAAGACCGTGTAAACCCAATTCCTCTTGATGGTCGACTGGACATTCCCGGGGTCCCACCCCCTCTAAATATTAGGGCCTAAGTATGGGATACATGGTGTAAGCCAGCCTCTTGAATGCCATTCCCATTATAACTGTATTATACGAAATGTCCAATTTTCACCAGGCTAGCTAAGCCTGTTAATAGCCGTGTAAACCCAATTCTTTTTGGGGTGGACTGGATATTCCCGGGGCCCCACCCCTTCTAAATATGAAGGCCCAAATATTGGATACAGGATTTTTACCAACCCCTTGAAAGCCATTCCTATATAACCGTATTATACGAAATTTCCGATTTTCACAGGCTATCTAAGCCCGTTAATGGCAGTGTAAACCCAATCCCTTTTTGGGGTCGACTGGACATTCCCGGTGCCAAACCCCCTCCAAATATAAAGGCCCAAATATGGAATACAATGTATTAGCCAGCCCCTTGAAAGCCATTCCCATTGCAGCAGAATATGATGAATTTCCTACCTTCTTTTTAGGCTAGCTAATTATGTCAATTAGTAATAATGTTTACTTTGTCACTGTTTCTTCGATTAAAAAAAGGAAGTTTATGTGGATTTTGAATTTACGTGTTTATTAGGATGTTTTCGGTAAGTTGAAAAGCGAACCGACCGCAGAATTATATTTGCTATTCGAATAGTGAATAGTAAAAAGCGAATAGAACTCCAACTTCTGAATGCCTACATATTTTAAGATACTACGTCACAATATGGCGATTAAAATGGTTTGTTAAATTCTTCATATCGATCGAAATATTTGTTTATAACCATAGCTCAGCGGTTAAATTATTGGGCTTGTAAACGGATCCTGAATTTGAATCCACCTTTGGCTTTTGTTCATATTTACTTAATTAATTTATTGGAAAATGGCATTTGGTGATAGCGAACAGTGTTCAAATTCGAAAGTTCAAAGGAAAATTACAAAACAGGAGCAGAGCAAACACGAACCTCTAAAAAAAAGAGGTAGGATCAGATGCCATGGCGGAGAAAACATCTTCTGCTGACAGGTCACACCCACCTTGTGCTCTTTGCTGTATTTGGGAAAAACGGAAAGGTCCGTAGAAAATTATGTGATTAATTATGGTCGTCTAACAAAAAGTATAAAAATCGTCAGTCAGAATGCGACCCAGTGGAAGATTGTATTTGCTGACAAGGTATTTGTATTGACCATGGAACTTTCGAAAAGATAACTTCAATCGAGACTGTTGATAGCCCTGTTTTATCAGATTGTTTGTCAGTAGCTTGCCTATCCTTTGAACCTGTTCATTCGTAGAGCATGCTCTTGCATGTCGAATCAACTGAGAGACAAAAAACTCCATATGCAGATGGTGAAGGTTTATTGCTACATAAGTAAGGAAAGTTGCCTAAAGAAAAACTGAAGTCATCAGGTTTGTCATTAAGTGTTGATGCTAAGTTACCATCAATGTCCCTTTTCAGTAAAATATCCAAATATGAAAAAGATGACGCAGACTCTGTGGTATTTTCTAGGATCAGAGCCACAAAAATTTAAGTTCACTGGGATATATCGTAAGTATGGAAGTAACAATTGTTAATTAATAATACGTTGTCGATATACCCGAATGTTGAGATGAAGGCCACTCAAAATAAATTTTGCTTCATATGAAAACAAAAATAGGTCTGCTACAGTGGGGCGCAATTGGTACCCATGGGAATTCCAACAGATTGTTGGAAGACCTGATTTCCAAACCTACATAGTTGTTGTCTATCAGAAACTCAAGCATCTTTTTAATGTCAACTTCAGAGTACTTGTGTGCACAATCCGAATGGCTTTTAACAAAATAGTTTTGCAAATGACCAATGACAAGGTAATAAAATTTACGTGATCCATTTTTATTCAAAAAGCAGCTATCAATGATGTCAAAAAGACGGGACTTTAATTTTTCATGGGGGGTGGTTGTATAAAGTGTAGAAAAGTCATGTTTTGATGCTATTGATTTTGGTAAAATGTTAGGATTTAAAGTTTTTAAAAATTTCTTTGGAATATTTTAGGATCCACATCTGATTTACACCGCTTCTTGAATTTACTGTTGCACAGAACTCTTGAAGTTTTTCCTTCACTGCTGATAATATTTTGGTAAGGAGTAAAAAAAGAGGTTTGGTAGAACATTTACGGGAACCCGCTATATGTCTTTGTAAGGATTTTTATGAAGTTTAGGTATCCAATAAAGATAAGGTAATTCAAATTGATTTTGGTTGTTAAGAATATTGAAAATATTCAATTGGCATATGATTTTGAAGAATTTCTTCCTTGGAAAGAGAGCTTTGAGTATAAGTTGGATTTCCATTTGCGGAATTAAATCCAAGTTCTTCTAATATACAATTTATATAATAAGCCTTACAAACAAAGACAATGTTGTTTCGTGCTTTGGGACCAATACAAACTGATCGTGTAATCTATCTAGTTCTTTTTTCACTTCTAAATTATCTAATATAGAAGGATAGATGGTTTTCATACTGCGCTTTAATCGATTTATACGAGATTTTAATAAGCATCGAACAGTTTTAGTCCATTCTGACAACGTATCAAGGTCTTCTCTTTCATGTTTGGCCCATCGTTTGGTGTATTCCTCTACAGAATTCATAATATGTATGAAATTAGAATGCCATTTGAAAGATCGGGGTTCCCTAAATTTTGGACCTTTAAGAATAAGTGATATAGGTCATCATTGTTTAGTACAATATTTACGTCACCAGTAATGACATGTCCAACAGGACAATAGTTGAAGGGCGAAGAAGAACAAGAACATGTTGGAGGACTATTTTTCAGATGCTCGATGTCGAGGCATTCTAGAGTTTTCTGTAATTAAAAAGTTTGGAAGTAATGGTCCATGTATAATTGTAAGAAATACAAAGAGTCGTCTTCAACTTAAAATATGGTGGAATACAAGACTGGACCTTTTTATGATTAAAGAGTCATGGTCACGATTTTGGTCAAGAATTATTTTTTCCGATTTTAATGTTTACAATGCTTCAGTAAGGCATTTTTAATAGGCAACCAAAATTTGAGTGTCATTCGTTGAGTTAAAAGCGAGTTACAGAGCTTACAATTCTTTGCTATTTAAACAAAACTTTTGTTTACATTTTGAATGTTGAAGTGGAAATTCCACTTTTAGACCTAAAATGAATGTGTTAAACGTTAGGAACTGTTTATTTATGCTTAGAATGAATAAGAAGATAGACAAATCAGCTTGAATATGGTATATTACTGGCATATTGAACCTATGTAAACAAAAACAGGACACGAGCCTTGTTTTCATGATAAAGAATTGTGAACACTGTATTTTGTTTATAACTCTACGACTGATTCTCAAATTTCATTTGATCATCAGAAAAACCTCCCTAAAGCATTGTAAATAATAAAAACTGAAAAATGGAATTTGACCAAAATCGTAACAATGCCCCTTTAAGGATATTGCTAATATTTACAGCGTCAATGCCTTTGTTGGGATATTGAAGTTTAAAGAACAAACGTGGTTGTTGAGCAGTTTCTTCTTCACGTGGCGGTTTAAAAAGCCTATGGTTAGCAGTATCCATAACCACTGAATTGAGTCTGTATTCGGGTGTTGAAGAATAAAAAATGGGCATTTCCGTAAAGTTTTCAAGCATATGATTTAAAAGTTTCAAGGGACAGAGTAAAGTTTGGTTCGGATGTGATGAAGACCTAACTGTTTATTTACATAAGGTAGAAGTGAATCAAAAGAGACATCATGTATATTGGGTTTATTGTAAGACTGATGTCCATGGCTACGCTTACGTCCCTGTGTATTGTTAAAAAGTTTCATCACATTTACATTTTTTTACACTGTGGACTTGAAAGATTCCCTACATTATCAACATTGTCGTTGCAACCGTAAGAAAATGCTGTGCATAGTTTTCTGATCCAGAATTCTTCCCTTTGTCTACGGAAAGGTGTACTTAGTGATGGACTATTAGTATGATGATAAATTTATCTAAAATTCTAACTTTCATTGACAAGATTGTACAGAAGCTGTTGGCCACCGTAGTTTGCTTGAAATCGATGTCCCGATATTCGTTTATTAAGAGAACCTTTTGTTTCACCAACATGAATAAGCTCACAAAGGGTACATTATATTCCGTAAACAACTGTGGTAGATCGGGATTTCATTTATATTTATCTTTGTTAGTATTCCGATCCCGATGTGATTTAATTCTATTACTTTGGTAACGCCCACTTTATTCGATAACCAATAACTTTGATGACAGTTGTCTTTTGTTCTGTTTCCTATATAAAGTCGTGTATCTTCATATTTGACGAGGGAGACAGCTGCTTTCGCTAGCTACTTTTCTCCTGAGTCACCGTCTCGTCTATCTGAACTAGGTCCCTATTAATGTTAAAGTTAGGTTTCAGGGTTGGGAGATTTTAAGTACTTGCTATTGACTTGTTTGTTCTTATTTTGTTATAATATATTTATAAAGGGTTGTTAATCTTGGTTTTCATTTACTTTGAGTTTGGGTTATTATATTTGGTTCATTTATATTGAGAGTAAAGTCATTTTCACGAAATATTTGGAAGTTAGTAAATTTATTCTTAATGTAGAGGTCAACCAAATTCAGTCTCAAAACAAAAATAAACACAACGCGAAGTACTGATAAAAGGCCTAAATATAATACACGGCACTGACCTGCTACATTATTTGGTGAACCGTGACCAGGATAGGGTTTGCGCCTATATCGTGGAATGGTAGTAGCACGTGCTTCTCACTTTGAGCGTCCTATTCAGTGATTCGGACTTGGCTGAATTCTTTTGTTGCCATTTACTATTGTACTGTGTTTTTGGATTTCTTTAGCTGTTGCTATTCCTTATAATAGGTCTGTGGGTTTGAGAATTCATGTTGTCCGCGAGTTGAGATATTTAGTAGATTTTTTTTGTACATCATTTTTTACGTTGTATTTTTTTCATCATGCAGTTAATATGTTTAGAGATGACAGAGAATTTTTGCTTCAGAGAAATCTCCCCCAACACATATTCAGACCGGAAATGGTGTCCGTTGTGAAAGTTCAGATAAGTCCAACGAAGTTAGAGTAAATAATATCGATAGACAGAAGATTTATCAGCAAAATGTGATTTCTTAGAGAGAAAATGTTCGTCAGACGGCTGGAGAGAATCGAACGCACGTGCAATCTGACAATTATTTGGCACAGTCGCGTTATTCAAAGTATAGGAAAGAAATGAATTCGCCAACATTTGATAGTAGTTTTGATATTCATGAGTTTTTCATTCACTTTGAAAAGGTTGCAAAGTGGAATTGGTGGAGTAAGAGAGAATGTGCAAGTCAGCTTATCATGGGTTTACGGGGATCTGCAAGACATGTTTTGTACGAAATTCCTTCGACAAAGTCTGACAATTATGAAGTTTTAAAAGAAATATGCAAAAATTATTTCAATCCCAGAGAAAACATGAAAACTTACCAAATTGAGTTTAAAACAGCGCGTAGACAAAATGGAGAAACAGTTGAAGATTTTGGTTATGTTTTAGAGAGGTTAGCCTTAAAATCATATCCACATATTCCCTATAAATACTTAGAACCTCATATTGTAGACCAGTTTATCTTTGGTTTAGAGCAATTCTAGCTATAGAATATGAGTGTTTCATAAGGAATTTTGTCGCAAACCAAATGCCTGTTTCAGTTCATACGAGTGACAGCGATTTTAAATTTATAAGTGAAAATGAGTTAAATGCATTTATTAGGGAAGAAATTCAGAAGGCGTTTTGTGACATTTTTTACCGAATTTTACCGAATTTAAACACGTCTATTTGCGAAAACTTAATTTCACATAATATTAAAACTACATCGTGCCATCTGGTTGGTACGGAAGCGTATAAGTGCCACATATACACTTTACATTTTTTTAATTTTCTACACTTAAATCTGTAAAATTTGAACTTTAAAGTGTAAAATTTACACTTTAATCTGTAAAATTTCACACTTTAAAGTGTAATATTCACATTTAAACTGTAAAATTTGCACATTAATCTGTAAAATTGACACTTTTATCTGTAAATTTTACACTTTAATCTGTAAAATTCACAGTTTAATCTGTAAATTGCACACTTTAAAGTGTAAAACTCACACTTAAATCTGTAAAATTTGCACTTTAATTTGTAAATTTTACACATTAATCAGTAATATTCACACTTTAATCTGTATATTTTACACATTAATCTGTAAAATTCACACTTTAATCTGTAAATTTTACCCTTTAAAGTGTAACATTTGCACTTTAATCTGTAAAATTCACACTTTAATCTTTAAAATTCACAGTTTAATCTGTAAATTTTACACTTTAATCTGTAAAATTTACACATTAATCTGTAAAATTCCCACTTTAATCTGTAAAATTCACACTTTAAACTGTAAAATTCACACTTTTGAATTTTACAGATTAATGTGTAAATTTTACAGATTAAATTGTGAATTTTATATTTTAAAGTTAAAAATTTAAAGATTAAACTGTGAATTTTACACTTTAAAGTGTAAAATTTACAGATTAAATTGTGAATATTACAGATTAATCTGTAAATTTACAGATAAAAGTGTGACTTTCACACTTTGAAGTGTGAATTTTACACTTTAAAGTGCAAATTTTACAGATTAAAGTGTAAATTTTACAGATTAAAGTGTTAATTTTACAATTTAAAGTGCAAATTTTACACTTGAAAGTGTGACTATTACACTTCAAAGTGTGAAATTTACAGATTAAACTTTGAATTTTACACTTTAAAGTGCAAATTTTTCAGATTAAAGTTTAATTTTACAGATTTATGTGTAAATTTTACAGATTAATGTGTAAAATTTACAGATTAAAGTGTGAATTTTACAGATTTAAGTGTAAATTTTACAGATTTAAGTGTAAATTGTACAGATTTAAGTGTGAATTTCACACTTTAAAGTGCAAATTTTACAGATTAAAGTGTAAAAATAAAAAAAAATGTTATGTGTATATGTGGCACTAATACGCTTCCGTAGGTTGGTCATTGTTCTGAAAATTCAAGCATGTTAGAAACAACTCTAACTCTCGAAAAACCTTCAGGGACTAATGCCATGGCCGGGTCATTAGTTTCAGGCCGTTCAAACATTACTGAACACAGTCGACCATTCGAGGTAGAGTCGCAGAATCAAACAGAAAATGGTAAAACGCCGGACATACATGTAGTTCAATGTTCCTAAGAAAGCGTATGTTTTAATGACGAAATCGGATCACACGATGTGCCTGTTGACTTAAATTTCAGTTCTATGTGTAATTCTGTAGTAGATGAATCCGAGTGTTCTGACACCGAGTTGCAGACCGATTCAAATACAAAATACAAAATTCAAATGCAGCTTTGGTTGAAACATATGAAACTTTGAATCCCGAACTAAATGTTTTTACACCAATTTCCCATAATTGTTCAGATTTCACAGAAAGTGAAGGGAACGAGCTCGTGGCAAATTCAATCCTCGAATGGAAGCTCGATGGAAGAACTGTTCCCCCTGGTAAAGCTAATTCTTCCCTTAGCGGTGAAATTCCCTTACAGTTGTCGTTCGTTGGTACATGTATTACTTCATGTCTCAGACATGAAATTAAGAATTATAGTGTTTTTATTAATACACTGAAAATTGAATAGATCATTCGTTCGATCACCAGTACGATTTATAATGTTTAGAATTTATGCGCATATATGAGACGATATGATCAAATTCCATGTATTTTACGACAACTCTGAATACAAGATATAAATATGTCAAGTACACTATGTAGTAAAAACACTGAATAAGAAAAAGTTTCATTAGTTTTAAATTGTTAACTCCATTGTAAGCAGACCTATTTCTATATTCAGATGAAGCAGAATTTATTCAAAGACTTGTACATGAAAAAAATAAATCACATGTTGTTGTCTTTATCTCAACATTTAGGTAAATAACTATATTATTATCTATAAACAATTGTATAAACAATTGTAAAGTTCCATTCTCACGTCAATTCGATTCGATAGTCAATCTGAAATAAAAGGTACCACAGAGAGTGAGTAATCTGTTTCATATTTAGGTATTTTACTAGAAAAAGACATTAATGGTAACCTAGCAACAATGACGTCAATTTTTCTACCGTTAACTTCCCTTACTTGTGTAGTAATATACCTTCATCACCTGCATATGGAGTTTTTTTGTGTCACAGTTGATTCGATACGCAAGGGCATACTCTACGTATGAACAATTTCTAAAACGAAGAAAGCTACTGACAAACAAGTTGATAAAACAAGATTATCAACAGTCTCGATTGAGGTTATTATTTCGTAAGTTTCTGCTCGATACAACGACCTTGTGAGCAAATCCAATCTTCCGCTACGTCGAATGCTGACTGACGTTTTTCATACTTATTGTTAGGCCATTATTAACCACTGAATTGTTTACTGATTTTTCCATTTTCCCCCACTACGACAAAGAACACACAGCGAATGTGACCAGTCCGCAGAGGATGCTTAATCCTCCATGGCACCTGATCCTACCTCTAGGTTTTTTAGAGATCCGTGTTTGTTCTGCTCCTGTTTTGTATTTTCCTTTGGACTTTCGATTTTGAACACTGTTCGTTATCACCACATTTCATTCTTTGATTATTATCTTAACAATATTGTAAATGAATCACTATTTTTTTTAGATTTAAACACCCTCTGCAAGTAGAAGCTTGGTTATATTTGATAACACCATTGATTACATAATATTAGCTAAGGAGCATAAAAACATAGCGTTTACTCAATCCATTAATGACATATAAGCCGATATACTAAATATGTCGCAAATATTTTAAATATATTTTTTTTAATTTGAAAACTGCTGATTGATTTATAAGTGCTATAAAAAATTTAATCTAAGAAATAAAAATGTTTCAACGCAGGATTAGATTTTTAAAATTTGGATTGTAATAAAGTTCAATATCATGGGTAAACCTTATTAATACAATGAAAACATGGAAAATATACTATTATTGACATAACATTCCACATCCTTATTTTTCCGTTCTGAGTACACGTCACCCTTAACAAAAATATCCATCAAAAACTGTTTTGATTGGCTATGATTTAGTGACATCTATTGATGTTTCTCTACTAAATCCTTGCTTAATGTTTGCGAAAAAAATGAATAATCGCGAACATAGTGATATCAAAAATACTGCTTTTCACGCATACAGTATGTAACATATATACACCCAGAAATATATATTGTAAAAGACTGCTCTCCTCCGAGTCAAACCGTGTTTAACGGCATAAAGAAACGACTTTAATTAACCTTATATAAATCAAATAAAATTTTAATCATCATAACTAATGTTTGAAATAACTGATATTTGCACAAATATACAACACTGGTATCGAAGCGTTTAAGATGTCTAATTCTTAATGCATATAAAGTATGTTGAACAAGAATGTAATTTCGTCAGAAGTAACAGGAAGGGCGTAAACGAAGTGAATACATCCAGGAAGAACCAGATGACACAATTAAGTTTAATCAAATCATAAAGCCAAAGAATTAACATTCTACTCTTGAACAAGACAATTATGTCTATAAACCGGATCTTTGGTGGCAATCCCGTCTGAAATCAGTCAATAGTTCAGGGCAAAGCTTTGGAGTATAGAATAGCTGTGTACGTAGATGACACAATCAAAGTTTTTATTGATGTTTAAGTAGCTCTATAGATCATGCAGACGCTATTTTTAAAGTGACAGTATCTTTAAAATGAAAAGGTGATTACCCATTTATTTGCATTCAGTAATTTTTATGGAATTTCTTTAACTAGCATAGAGATTAAATAAATGTGAAAATAACGATAAACAATTCAAATTATACAAAAAGCATGTATATTGTATGTTGAATCTGGCCTATTTTCCCAGAAAAAAGATATTCAAAAAGTCCTAGGAGTAGTTAATGACAGATTGACAGTTACCAGATTTGATAAAAGGTCTACTAATGTTAAGAGTATGATACATTCATTATCTTGTCTTTCAAAGATTAGAGTATCAAACTCCTACATAACCTGTTAAACATTTTATACCCATATCAGCAAAACGATTTGATGTAAAACAACAATTACATGTACCTTTGAACATTTTTGTGAAAAAATTGTTTCATCGGTGATTAATATGGATCATTTTTTAAAAAAGAAATAGCGGACAAACCTAAAGATAATTTACATCTAACATATCTGTTCATCTAGACAATGCAAGTACAATTATTACGAATATGTTTCTGGAGGTAACATTCATATTCTACTAATAACAATCATGATAATATTTTGGCAAAATACTTTGCATCAAATATTTGTTATTGTTAGTGCTTTTTAAACCTTCCTGGATCAAAAAAGACATACATCCCGAGGACAAGGGCAGTTATTGCTGCATGCACTGAATACATGAAATAAACTGTAAGCACGGGTGTTACAAAGTATTCGAAATTTTTATATTCAAGAACTCAAGGTGTAATTATTTTAATTTCAGACCATGTTAAAAGCAGTAAGAGATCGTTAGGCTTGAAATTTAGGGGGGGGGGGGGGGGGTTCGTAGCAGGTTAACATCATTGTCTGTAGCAGACGTAAAAGTTTAAATTTTATCAAAACAATTAAGGCAAAAAAAGTTTATAAGAGGTAAATCAATAATATAAATGCTTTATGCATTTCCAATTTGAAAGCAAAAATACACAAAAAGTCAGAGACTTATTCATTAAACCGTCTAAACGTAAGTCAGTCTTTCTAATTTACTTGATCGAATTTAAAAGTACCATTTCACTATTCAATTTGGTATTGTTATCATTCTAGTTTATGCTGATTGCTATCATCGAGGATTCTTATTGAGATCCAGTGTTTTAAATCAAGCAGGATATATAGGTTTATAAAGTGCGTGTATCTGTAGTATACATATATATAATTAATTGAATATGATTATAGAAAGCTTTTGTGTATACCTTGTTTTGGCTGAGTTTGTTTTAAGATGGGGCTTATAAGTTAAATCAAAATGCTTACACAATGCATTTCCATTTGAACTATTCTGAAAACAATGATCGGGTTTTTTTTACTTAGTTCTTTTCATACAATACATATTAATGATAATTGTTTCTTCAAATTCAAATTTTCCTTACATATTCCTTAGAAAATTCTTCCTTTGTGCATTGTGACTCAATATTTCACAATCCTACGAACATTCCAATAATGCCTTTAGATATTGCAGACTGTGCACATTGATATATATATGCTGGCTGCAAGATAGATTAAAATCTATATAGAATTAATTCAAAGCATATGTAAACAGCGAAATGAATGCAAACTGTTCCGATTTATATCAGCTAATAAACGGTTCAACAATATAGGAATGGTCTGTTAAAAATACCAAATTATATTGTGTCTATAGCTTTTGTTATTAGAATATGCTGGAGCTTACTATGATGAATTCAAATTGTCTGATAAATATGCAAACTGATAGCATAACATTGTTATGGAACTATTAATCGTTTTATCTAGACTCCCACTTAACAAAGTTTAGATTTAAATATCTATAAAGGAAAGGTAAAAATCACTGCCTTTCCTTGGATAATTGAACAAGAATTTAAAGTAACCCATTCGCTTTTATCAATTTTTGATAAAACAGAATGTGCACAGCGAATGCCTTAATGTATGCAAATGAATGTTTATGGATGTAACCTTTCCTGGTTTATATCAACACAAGGTTACCTTTTTTTAAAAACTGAGAAAGTCAGCCAGCAGAATATTAATTTTAAGTCAAAAGTGAAAAGACAATCTATTAAAATACAAGTGATATAGTTTCCAGAACAATAATAATATGCAGATGTTTATTTAGTTTGCACCCTTATTTTTTACGGCTGTAGGTGAGGACCCAAGCGCGTAGCGGGGTATATTTATATGACTGCACACCTACTTAATTGTAACTTCGCAAAGGTTGCTCTCAGTCTCTGAATTCCATAGTCCTGTTGCCTCTCCAATCTTACTAAGAGAGTCGGGACAATATATATGTGGACTCCTGCCCGTGGCTACAGAAGATACACATGGACAGTCTGTCACGATGCGAAGTTTGACCTAAAATCTGACGTGTTTTATAAAATTCTTCGAATTTCTGTAGCACATACTGTCTATCATTCCTTCCTAGAATTCCAATTCACGGAAGCGCAATTAAAGTTTCATCCAAACTTAATTAGTCAGCCCGCGGGCTGACTAATTAGATCAATACCTTGAACTTACTATACTCTATAATTTGAACAAAATTTAGAGATACGACGCAACAGGATTGAAAGAAAAGTTTATTATTTTCTAGCCAGCTGCAACAGATAGAATGAAGATCACGGACATGTATACAGTGTATATATCATCCATTTAAGTTTAGATTTTTCATTCCTAAATAACCAAAAGAATAGGTTAAGATAGCAAATAAGAACAATTTCGGACACAGTATATACGAAAATGAACAAAACAAAATGTGGTTAAACATATTAAAAGCATTGTATCATATGATAATGGTGTGAAAAAGTGTTAACTCCCGCGCCTGCGCGGGATATCACCTAGTAATCTTATTAAATACTTTTACATAAATGCTGTATAATATACAGTACCCGCAACGTTATTTTTTACAAGATAAACGATAGGATAGGATTCACGTACGATAGGATAGGATTAACGCACGATAGGATAGGATTAACGCACGATAGAACAGTATATGCGCACGATAGGATAGGATTGATACACGATAGGAAAGGATAAACGATGTTCATGATAAATGTACAAAAACGACCAACTTATTTTTTATAGCAAAAAATATCAATAAATCAATAAATTATCTGTATTGTTGACATTGTTTTCATTACCGCACTATGATGCATAAAAAACGAATTATATTACATACAAGTTAATGTTTACGCAGGTATACACAGAGTACGATTTAATATATTCGATATACAGGTAAATATGATACCTTGTTCCAAAGAACTTCGAAAGTTTACATTAATTTTTTCATTTTCACTGCTTACAGATATGATTTACATGTAAGATTGATTAATTTTGATCTAAAGAACTAAGAAATTAGTATCATGATAGAATACTGGATAGGATGTTATATTTCTTGTTCGATGAATTTTCGTATAAGGCGCGCTGAACGACTTGTAACTTTGAAATAAATTTGATTGCTTATGAAAGGGCACGAAATGATTAACACGATAGGGTAAACGGAAAAAACTGTTAAAATTTAACGATAAACCTGATACGATTAACGCACGATACGATAGGATTGATACACGATACGATAGGATCGGGTTGTAAAGAATAACGTTGCGGGTACTGTACGAAAAATACCGTAAGTTGTAGACGGCGAATGCGTTTTCCAACAGAACGATAAAATTGTTTCTACAAAATTCGATGCAACATCCCAAATTTGCTGCTTAAGATCTGGAGTTTACGACAGGTATCAGCAAGGACAGGAAGTGAACTGTTGTGGAAGTAAGCATAAACTTACAGTCTTAATAAAAATACATCATCTCATACAACTAAAAGTTACACGTTTAATGAGATATAAGAAAATAAGCTTGTAATTGTATTCATTGGTCAAAGTGTGATATTGACAACTGCAAATGCACATGTATTACAAAAAAAAATATGAAATACTTTGACTTTGTTTATTTTGTTTCTAACCGAGTCATTTCTACAATGCTTTGATTTTAAGCATTCCTTGTAATTGAAGAAGGAATATATAGACTAGGAGTGGATCTATATGTTGCAACATATGATTTTTATGATGGATATCCAAATGAAAACCTGTGACGAACGTTAGTGCATCAACGACATTTTAAAATCTTTTTTATTTCCACATTAAAAGGACGATCTCAAATTGCAGATAAGCTAAAAACATCCACCTATATTGGTTACTGTCTTTGTCAGACGTTTTCTCAAAAATATATTTAGTGTTATAAAGCATTTTAAACGGAATATCAATAGAAGGTCCATAGGTCGTTTAAATAAAATAAAATATCCCCCTAAATTTACTTAATTTACCTAGTATGGAATGTTTTCCCTGAAATCTACCTTATGTGAATTTTCAATTTTGAAATATATAATCATTTACATTTATTTGTTTATTGTTTTATAACTCAACTCCAGCCGTTTTAAAACATTTCTTGTAATGCAATTATGCAATTATGTCCCTGAAATCACGACCTGAACAGTACCCCGCATGGAAAAATAATGAAAGCATCTGTTTAATGTGTAATCAAATGTCATGGATTCACCTTTCAACATATTTAAACTATTTAGAGGGCATGAATTTAAAGAGTATGTTTTGTATAAATG
Source organism: Magallana nippona (assembly GCA_033439105.1). Taxonomy (NCBI): domain Eukaryota; kingdom Metazoa; phylum Mollusca; class Bivalvia; order Ostreida; family Ostreidae; genus Magallana; species Magallana nippona. The sequence goes on from CM065919.1 coordinate 24,427,710, forward strand.
TAATTGCTTAAAATGTTGTTAAAGGCTATGTATAAGTGTTACATTTAAACATTCCCTTGATAGTTAAGTCTGGAAAGTATAGGAAGGGAGCAACGAAAAATAACTCAGCAATGGAAATGATTATTTTTGTCAGATACATGATCATTAAGAAAACATGCATGTCAAGCTCTTTGAATTACTCAATGAGTATACAATCCTATAGCAAAGATTCCCCTCAACAATCTTTTAGAATTCAAAAGAATTCCATTCACCACGCATTTCTTTGACACGTGATACATATAACACCGGAGTATAGAAAGGCGGGTAATATTTTTATCAAGCCATCCGAATGTTCTGTACAAGGACGTATTTAAACATACATAAACAGGTAACTGAATATATAACACTGTTCTGATTCACAGGAACAGATAATGATGAATGAAATCAGACGCCTTGAACGACGACTCAACATTTAAAGGAAAATAAAAAGCATTGAATGCCTCAGTGATATCATGAGTTGCCAATTTTGAAAAAAAGCAATTATAAAATTAATGCATTGCATGTTTACGATAAGTGTGCACATGTAACTTGTGAATGGAGCATGTTAAAAGATATCATTTAGTTACCTGATGGAATTTTTTCCGTTAGATATCGTTTTGATTTACCTACTGCCCCTTTACATTATAAGGGCAGTACATTTCACATGCTTATATATAAATAACTTATCAAATATTTTTCTCCCTACTTTACAACGCTGCGAAACAAAATATAATTCTTTTTTATTACTAATACACATATTGTTTACATTATTATTAATTATGTATAATATGTGATTTATGTACACAATCTTGAATTTCTCCAAATTAATTATCTAACTACGTACGGCAACAGATAAATATTTGTATGCACTGTTTTTTTTTAAGCTACAACGTATGCTAGTATGATTCGGGACTGACAACGACCTATATTTAAAATGAAAACGATAATAAGATCAGTTCAAAATGATAGCGAATGAAAATCCAGTCGCGATTTCCAAAATCTACACACCTTTCTTAAATATATTTTGTAACAGTCACGTGTCACCATATCACCACACTGTATTCAAGGACAAACTTCGTAATGAAATATGTTTATGTTATGTTTTCATTTAATACAGAGAAACAGCGTCCGTTTAGTAATATTGTTTGGTGTGGCGATGGCATTATTGCATTTTTTCAAACTTAAAATATCATCCCCGAAGGGACAACTGCATAGTATTTTACAGAATAAACTGCATTGTACATACCAAAGGACCAGTCTCCTACTGTTTTCGACTGTATAAAAGACAGACCAACCCTTTATGTTACTGCTTTCCATCATGAAATTTATCAGCACATTTAATCTTCATCCCTTAGATTTGTATAATCAGGGAAATAAAAATGTCCAAACATCTTCGAACACAAATATATGCAATCCCTAAATGAAAGTTTTACCTTCTTTTCTTTTTTTGAGATAGAGCTTTGGTTCGGGTGGGTATTCTTTCATTCACATTTGACAATTACTAAGACTGACCGTATAAAAATAAGCAAGGTCACCTATCTATCTATCTATCTATCTATCTATCTAGCTATCACATGTTTATCTCAATATACGGTGGATATCACTCATGTTTTTTATATTCCAATGTGTGTTCTTACGCCACATGACGTCATAATTAAGCATTACGTAGCTTCAAGCGGATGATTGACGTAGAATGAAAAGGTAACAAAACATTTAAGTTGAAAAATGTAGAGTTGTAAATGTAAAGCATTTAATGCTTTTTTAAATTTTTTTTTTCTTTCATGAATTGATAAAAATATGCTCAAAAATAAAATGTTTGTTTGTTAATCTTTAAGGGACTTATTTCCGTGCGTAAAGTTGTTGACGTCTTGTAGTATATGTGTTGTGCGGTTCACAATTATAATCTTAATTGAAAAGATTGAGGTTTAACAAAATATGTTGTAAAACATGCGATAAAAAGAATCTTTCATGATTTGCGATGGTATATGATTTTTATCCAACTAGTTGTGTGTTTTTTTTCTTTCCCCTCTCCCCTCGCCAAGGCTCGGGGATAGAAAACACCCACACACACATATATATCTATTTATAGAAAACTTAAATGAATAAAAATGTTATATATGTGTTTTAATCAATTAATTTGTTTATTAATAATTGTTTGTTTCATTACTTAACTTCAGTATAATATGGTGTTTTTAACTTTTGATACTTGCCCCGAGTTTATACATTGTAGTTGGGATGTGTTTGGTTATTTTAATTCTATTTTTGGATCAAAACCTGTTTGGGCAGTATTAGTCAGGTGACTCTTTTGGAGGGAAGTTTATCATGTTCTGGGTAGTGTTATTATTTCATTAGACTTTGAAGAAGAAAGGAGGATTTATTTATATGTAGTATCTGTGTTCATATAGTGGAAGTTGGCTGTTCATAAATATAGGTTAGTTATTTAAGTACATCTCTTTTAAACCTAAAATGCTAAATAAGTGTTTAATTAACTTTTAAAATAATTATCAAACTTAGTAAATATAATCTTAAATTGTGTTAATTAATTGCTAAAGTATTTAGAGGTTCTATTCAACAAAGTAAAGTAATGTTTTATATTAATACATGTAAAATACATGTATTATACTTAAAATTATATTGTGTGCAAGATAAGTGTATGTGTGTGTTTTGTGCGTAGAAGAGGGTGTGGTCATCACCATTCGCTAAGTGTGTGTGTCCCTGTCCTTGTCCCATCCCTGTCCCGTATGGATCTAGGAGGCAGACTCCATGTATATATATATATATATCTATTTGACAAGTATTATTTATGTAATAAGAACATTTTGACAATCTTATTGAAAAGTTATATTTTCTATTTATTTAATTGTCTGAACTATGAATTAGGCATTTAATTCATTTGTATCTATTATAAAGATAATTCTTGTATATTTACAAGATTAGAATTACGTGAAATATGTTTATAAAGTGAAATATTTTGAGTTTGATGTATTAAATTCTGAGGAAAATATTATATGAATTATGCCCCTTTACTTGTAGTTTTGGTATTTGTAAGTCAGATACTTGTTTAAATATTATTTGTGTGACTGTGATAATATGTGTAAATGTGTTTTATTTAAATTACAGGATTCATAGCATTGAATTTATAAGAACCGTATAAGCAGCGTTGTCTTTCAAAAACAACAATTTCTACAAAATTGGCGCCCACGTTGGGACTCAGTTGACTTCGGGACGACATCGCTGGACACCTACAAGGAACCTCCTTCCGGAAAATACGTCATCAATTCAATGGCAGAGAACCAGTTTATGACAACAACAACAGAACCAGACAACGTGAACTTGAAGTTAAAGTAAGCTAGCGATAGTTAATTAAGGCCTTCAACGAAATTCACAGTAAATATAGAGCTCTATCGCGCATCAGATAGCTGTGTGAATAAACTGTCCTGAACTGAGATGCATTTTCATTCCGATTGAGCATGCTCCGTTATTTGACTTGACATTTGTTTTCATTCAGTTCGAATTTGTTTTCATTCAGTTCGAATTTGTTTTCATTCAGTTTGAATTTGTAACCTTATTATTTTCATAAGATTTTCAAATTTGATTTTTTTGTTTAGTTTTGTTGGACAAAAGTATTGTTTATTTTGTGAATAATTTTTTTTCAATTTCATTTAAATTTTGATTTAATTACTTTTTAAATTTATTTAGGCCTACATTTGTTTGTTTACATTTGCATTTTTTTTTCTGCCTCAAATTAAGTTAATTTTTTTATTATCCCCTATACCCACTTCCTGTGAGATAGTGGATTGAGAGTTTGAATTTCAGTGAGGTTATAAATTAAATTTAAATTAAATCTATTCATTCAAATTAAAAAAAAATAATAATAATAATACATTTATAGATAAATATAAAATCTTATACACAGTAAGTAAATAACATAAAACTTCAGCTGTATACTTAGAGATTAGGCTTATTAGTTTAAGAAACTGGTCTTTGATCTTGAATTTGGTTTGAATTTTTCGAAGGTTATTTTTGAAAGTTTGTTGGTCTGTTGTTGTCAAGGTTGAGGGCTGATTGTGTTTATAGAGTTCATATTTGAGAGTCTTAGAGTCAGTTTGTGGTCAACAGTGACTTTTGTTTGTCAGTCAGTCAAAGGTTATTATCCCCTTATCCCGTAAAACTTGCATGGTATTGATATTTTGCATGGTATGTTTATTTATGTTGCATTAATCATATGTATTGAATGCGTCTTGCTTAATTCTCTTGAGAATTTACATACGCGCTTAGAGTGCACTCGTGTAGAACGCGACGGTTGCTTTGAATCTGAACTTCACAATTTTTACAACTTGAGATACGTCATAAACATAAACATGGCAGAGATGGACTCAGATGATGAAAAGAATATTATTCGAGCTCTGAAAGCTATGAAAGTTAAACCAAAAGCAGACACACCAGAAGTGTTCATGACATGGATGGGTGAATTTGTTGAAAGTAAGAGAGCAGATAAACCACCCATTCCTCCAAAACCTGTTACAGTTCCTATTCAACAACCAAGAATATCTATCTTTACTGGAGAAAACACAAGGGGAGAATTGGCATTTGATCTTTGGAAGTACGAGGTAAAATGTCTAATGATGGACAAGACATATTCTTCAGATGTAATTGGTAGTGCCATTAAGAAATCTTTGAGAGGAGAAGCAGGCAGAGTCGCCATGCGGCTAGGACCTTCAGCTAGTATTGGTGACCTTATGGACAAATTAGAGAGTGTTTATGGTACCTTAGAGTTGAGAGAAGGCATATTACCTCAGTTTTATAGTGCTAAACAGCAACCGGATGAAAATGTTATCAAATGGGGATGTCGACTGGAGGATATCTTAGCTAAGGCCATTGAAAAGGGATTAGTTGATCAGTCAAAAAGAAATGAGATGTTGAAAAACATGTTTTGGACTGGATTGAAGCAATCACTAAAGGACATTTCCGGACACAAGTATGATACCATTGGTGATTTTGACAAACTTAGAACAGCCATACGGATCATTGAAAATGAGCACATTGAACCTGCTACCCAGGATCAACCCAGATTAGGACAAGCTACTAACAAAGCTATGGTTACAGTTCCAAAATCTGATTTTGAAGGATTGCGAGATGAAGTGAGGAGTTTGGCTGCCGAGCTTAAGGAGATGAAAAAGACAATGTCTACCAACAATAAATCTTCAGAGAGCTCATTACCCCCTAGACCTGGATATAATTCAGGACGACAGAATAACCCTCAGTGCTGGAAATGTTCACAGTATGGCCATATTGCTAGAAATTGTAGAGTGAGGACTGATCATATGAGAAAGAATTTAAACTTCCATCAGTCTATGGGGAGAGGCCACTCATAGACTTATCAGTTTGTAAACAGAGCCTCTGTACGAGAATACCTGGTGGTTTAGTTGGAGAGTGTAGTGAGACTGAAGTACTAGTTAACAACATCCCAGTAAGATGTTTGTTGGACACTGGGTCCACTGTATCTACAGTAAGTCAGAAATGGTATGACACACATTTGTCAGATGTACCAGTCAAATCATTAGACACTATTCTCGAGATAGAATGTGCTGATGGTCAAAATCTACCTTATACAGGATACATTGAGGTAGAAATTGGTCATGAGAATGCAAGTAGTACTTGTTTGTTGCTTATTATTCCAGACAGTCGATATAATAAACAGGTGCCATTGCTGTTGGGTACAAATGTACTTCAGTATTTCATTGAACAGTTTGAAGAACTGTATGGACCTCGATTCCTACAGACTTCTAATTTGAAAACCCCATGGTATTTAGCTTTTAGAACTTTGGTTTTAAGAGAAAGAGAGCTGAGAAGGAAGAAATTTAGGCTGGGAATTGTGAAGTGCGCTGAATCGAAAAGTATTACATTGTCCCCTAACACAGAGAGGACTATACGTGGATACATCTGTCAACAAGTATTGTATACAGACACACCTGTTATTCTGCAGCCTACAGAATTGACAACTATGAACAAGGATTTGGATATAGCGCCTATGTTACTACACTATAAATACAAGGATTTTCAGGAAATTCCTATTGTAGTTTCAAATGTTACAAACAGAACAATCGTTGTTCAACCAAAGGCTATAATCTGCGAGATACAGCCAGTCAACGTTGAGAGTATAATGAAAAATAGCGAACCTGGAGATGAAACAGGAGTCTTAGAAAAAGTGAACATCAATACGGATACGTTATCTGAATCTGAGATGCAACAAGGAAAGGATTTGTTGCGCAAATATTCCAACATATTTTCCAAGAACGACCTAGACATTGGATTTTCATCCCTCATCAAACATAGGATAGATCTTACAGATGAGCGTCCTTTTAAACAGAGATATCGCAAGATACCACCAAGTATGTATGAGGAAGTAAGAAATCACTTGCAGCAAATGTTGGATGCAGGAATCATTCGTAGATCTCATTTGCCCTTTGCATCAAACATAGTACTTGTCAGGAAGAAAGATAACAGTTTAAGAATTTGTACAGATTTTAGATTCTTGAACTCAAGAACCATCAGTGATGCTTACAGCTTACCCCGTGTTGATGAAATACTAGAAGCCCTATCTGGATCCAAGTATTTCAGTGTATTAGACATGAAAAGTGGATACCATCAGGTGGAGATAGAAGAAAAGCAGAAAGAAAGAACAGCTTTTACGGTGGGGCCACTCGGTTTCTTTGAATACAACCGCATGCCCTTTGGCTTATCAAATGCTCCAGCAACATACCAGCGACTGATGGAGCAGTGCCTAGATGGACTCCATTTAAGAATATGCTTCATTTACTTGGATGGCGTCATCATTTTTTCTAATAGTTTTGAGGAGCATTTAGACAGACTTCAGAGAGTCTTAGAAAGAATTATGCAATGTGGTCTGAAGTTGTCACCGAAGAAATGTTCATTCGTTCAAGAGAAAGTCAAGTACGTAGGGCATATTGTCTCAGAAAAGGGTATAGAAGCCGATCCCGACAAAATAGAGAAGGTAAGGTCATGGCCAACACCTTCGACTCCTGAACAAATCCGTCAATTTCTTGGTTTTGCGGGATATTACCGTAAATTTGTGCAGAACTTCTCAAAAATAGCCAAACCCCTTCTTGATTTGATGCCTGCCCCAAAGAAATCATCCAGCCAAAGAAAGTGGCAGTGGGGAGATACAGAAATGTTAGCTTTTCAGAATTTGAAGGATGCGCTTACAACTCCTCCTATACTTGGCTACCCCGATTACCAAATGCCTTTTGAGGTGCATGTTGATGCCAGTCAGGCGGGATTAGGAGCAGTTTTATATCAAACCCAGGCAGGACAGAAAAGGGTTATATGTTATGCCAGTAGAGGACTCAGCAGGTCGGAGAAACACTACAGTGCTTTTAAGCTGGAGTTTCTGGCACTGAAATGGTCCATCACTGAGAAGTTTCATGATTACCTTTATGGAAACAAATTTACGGTATATACTGACAATAACCCCCTAACCTATATACTCACAACGGCAAAGTTAGATGCTACAGGACATCGCTGGTTAGCTTCCTTGGGAAATTACCAGTTTGATATTATATACCGCCCAGGGACTAGTAATTTGGATGCGGATGCTATGTCCCGCTTGCCTGAGATCATGATTGAGACGGATCAGCAAACTCAGATTCCCTCAGAATCTGTTAAAGCAGTTTGTAGTATGTCCATTAATACTCATTCATACATTGAGCATTTAAACTTTTCATCTCGGGTGATAGATTATGTGGAGAATGTGATCCAAGGGCAAGAGGTGGCGGGTGTATCAAAGGAAGAGCTTAGGGAGGCACAGAGAAGAGACCCAGTATTATCAAGGTGGATAAAGAACATCAGTGATGGTAAGAAGCCAGCAAGAAATGAGTTGCCAATGACACCAGAACATACCACCATGTATAGGAATTTTGATTACTTTTGCATGGAAGATGGCTTGGTCTTCAGAGAAGTAATTATCAACGATGAGAAAAGGAAACAACTATTTTTGCCATTGGAACACAGGAAGATGGCTTTAGTAGGGCTCCATAATGACGCTGGTCATCCCGGCATAGACAGAACAATATCATTGCTGAAAGACAGATTTTACTGGCCCGGTATGAACAAAGCAATAGAAGAGTGGATTAAGCATTGTGATCGCTGTATAAAGAGGAAGACTGCTACTAATATCAGAGCACCTTTAGTGAATATAGAATCCACCGAAGCATTAGAATTAGTCTGCATAGATTACTTAACTCTGGAACAATCCAAGGGAGGATTTCAACATCTACTCATCATAACAGATCACTTCACAAGATATGCGCAGGCTATACCTACCCGCAATCAAACAGCGAGGACAACAGCGGAAGCTCTACTTACATTTTTCAACAACTATGGAACACCAAAAAGGTTGCACTCAGATCAGGGAGCCAACTTTACATCTAGGCTAATCAAGGAGCTGTGCGATTTATATAACATCCGTAAATCTAGGACAACACCATATCATCCCATGGGGAACGGGATGCCAGAACGATTCAATCGTACCCTGCTGGACATGTTGGGAACTTTAGAACCAGATAAGAAGAAAGACTGGAAAAGATATGTTAATCCTCTTGTCCATGCATACAACAGTACGCGTCATGAGTCAACTGGTTACACACCATTTCTCCTCATGTTTGGTCGAGAACCTAGGTTGCCTATAGATATGGCATTTGGGATAAATTTTCACAACAGGAAACAGCCTTTATCAAAGTATGTGGAAAGTTTGAAGGAGAAGCTTAAGTATTCTTACAAAACAGCCCAGGAAGCCATTAGAAAAGCACATAGTAAGCAGAAAAGAGGTTATGACACCAAGGTGAAAGGAGCTACCATAGATGTAGGGGATAGAGTTTTAGTAAAGAAAGTTGCTTTTGATGGAAAACATAAGATTGAGGATAGATGGGAGGATGAGCCCTATTTAGTTATCACAAAACCAAACAATGACATACCTGTGTACACAGTAAAACGAGAAGATGGAATTGGCAAAGCACGCACCCTGCATAGGAATCTCTTATTGCCAATAGGAAGTACTTGTGTAGAATTTGACCAAGATGAGAGACCAAGAAAACCTAAACCAGCACCAAGGACAAAAACTAAGCACAGAGATATACCAGAAACAGAGACTTATACTGGTACTTATGATCAGATGTCAGATGAGGAGGTGAACTACTTGGTTCCAAGAACAGACTCTGTGGATGGCTTACAAGATGAAGCCTCAGAGGATGAGACTGTTAGTACAGTTGATGATGTTGAACCAGAAACTGAAGAAGCTGGTGCAGCAGACACAGCTAATAGAGAGGAACCAGCAGATTTATCAGATTCAGCAGATGAATTGCAAGAAGATAAAAGTCCAAGTCCGAGACCTCAAAGACATCGACAACCACCTTATTGGTTGAGATCAGGTGAGTACATTACAAAATCTGTAACTAATCCTTTAAAGGAAAGGAATCAGGTACCAGATTGGTAGCAGAAAGCTCTGTGTCTTACAGAATTATGCAAATCAGGCGCTTTTGATAATATTAATCCGCAGAGTTTGCGCGTGTTGATGGATATCGTGTCAGGTAAGTAAGTTTTTAAAATGACGCGGACGTCATTCATTTGGAGGGGGGAGTATGTTATATATGTGTTTTAATCAATTAATTTGTTTATTAATAATTGTTTGTTTCATTACTTAACTTCAGTATAATATGGTGTTTTTAACTTTTGATACTTGCCCCGAGTTTATACATTGTAGTTGGGATGTGTTTGTTTATTTTAATTCTATTTTTGGATCAAAACCTGTTTGGGCAGTATTAGTCAGGTGACTCTTTTGGAGGGAAGTTTATCATGTTCTGGGTAGTGTTATTATTTCATTAGACTTTGAAGAAGAAAGGAGGATTTATTTATATGTAGTATCTGTGTTCATATAGTGGAAGTTGGCTGTTCATAAATATAGGTTAGTTATTTAAGTACATCTCTTTTAAACCTAAAATGCTAAATAAGTGTTTAATTAACTTTTAAAATAATTATCAAACTTAGTAAATATAATCTTAAATTGTGTTAATTAATTGCTAAAGTATTTAGAGGTTCTATTCAACAAAGTAAAGTAATGTTTTATATTAATACATGTAAAATACATGTATTATACTTAAAATTATATTGTGTGCAAGATAAGTGTATGTGTGTGTTTTGTGCGTAGAAGAGGGTGTGGTCATCACCATTCGCTAAGTGTGTGTGTCCCTGTCCTTGTCCCATCCCTGTCCCGTATGGATCTAGGAGGCAGACTCCAGGTATATATATATATATATATATATATTTGACAAGTATTATTTATGTAATAAGAACATTTTGACAATCTTATTGAAAAGTTATATTTTCTATTTATTTAATTGTCTGAACTATGAATTAGGCATTTAATTCATTTGTATCTATTATAAAGATAATTCTTGTATATTTACAAGATTAGAATTACGTGAAATATGTTTATAAAGTGAAATATTTTGAGTTTGATGTATTAAATTCTGAGGAAAATATTATATGAATTATGCCCCTTTACTTGTAGTTTTGGTATTTGTAAGTCAGATACTTGTTTAAATTTTATTTGTGTGACTGTGATAATATGTGTAAATGTGTTTTATTTAAATTACAGGATTCATAGCATTAAATTTATAAGAACCGTATAAGCAGCGTTGTCTTTCAAAAACAACAAGTGCTACAAAAACACAAAGTCAGAGTAAAACATAAGCGCTTTCATTTTCATCTTCAGATGTTTTACAACTAACCAAGGTAACGACGTCATTATGACGTCATAATAACGTAAACAAAGTCTCTGGTGCTGACGTCACAATTTGCCGTATTTTTCAAGCATTACAGATATTAAATATGAAAAACAATGTAATTTAACACAAACTCACATTAAAATGGTGCATGGATGTTAGAATAAACTGTTCAATTTCGGTTTAAATGTTCTTATTAAATGTTTTTCTTTTTCTCGTCTTTCAATAGTATTAGACTCGCACATTTTATAAAAGGGGAAAACAGTAAAAGATTTCTTTCCACATACGTCCAGATGTTCACTGAGTTTTATTTTACGATATTCCGGTGCATTAATATGCTGTTTATGTATCCGGATTCGTTCCCGTGACGCATTTCCTGTTTCCCCAATATAAAGTTCTCCACAACCAGAGCATGTTATTACATAAATTAAATTTCTGGTATGGCATGACATGTCATTGTTGATTGTAAACTCTTTTCCATCAAAATTGAATATCTGTCCTGCTTTGATATACGGGCAGGTACCACATCGTGGATCCTGGCATTTGGTTACTTTGTAATCTGTTTTTTCTGTAAAATTTGACTTAGTGAGAATTCTTCTTAGATTCTTTGGTTGTCTTTTACTGTTAATAAATTTCTGTTTTTCAAATATTTTAGAAAAGGTTTCATCCGTCTTCAAGACTTCGTTAAGATGTTTAACTGTATGAGTTACGTTTGGATTTCTCGGGTTATATGTTGTTACTAACGGGTTTATGGATTGGGTTTTGTTCCGTTGAATGGGGTTAAGTAAATTTTTTTCTATATAACTTCTTACATTTCTCAATGGCGTCATCTATGATTTTTTCTGGATAATTTCGTTTCCTCAGGAACTGTTTCAGTTGATGTAATCTCTGTATTTTCACAGGCTCACTGTTAACGATGGTACATATCTTTCTTGCTAAATTATAAGGTATTGCTCTTTTCGTATGCCGTGGATGGCACGAGTTAAAATGTAAATACTGATGTGTATCAGTGGGTTTGTAATATATATCAGTCATGATGACTTCGTCCTGTTTGGTTAATAGAATATCTAAGTTCGAAATAGGATCAAGACTTTCTTCTGCTGTAAATTTAATGTCCGGATTAAGTTCATTTAATATTTCTTTAGAAGTTTTGAAGTTGCTATCCCCTGAGTTCCAGACTATAAAGCAATCGTCGAGGTATCTTTTCCAGTTTGTTAAGATATATTTTCCAGTGTCCTCCTCAAATGTCTGGTTAACTTTTTTGTACATCATTTCTTCTAAATATCCTAGGGCTAACGTCGCATATGTTGGAGCCATTTTCGTCCCCATGGCGGTTCCCTTGATTTGTCTAAAGTGTTTATCATTGAAAGTAAAAGTATTGTTTGCAAGAACGATTTCCACAGCTTCTAAAATAAAATCTTTTAGAAAGCGGTTGTTTATTTTTTCGGGATTCTTATTCATCCAATATTTTATTGCTTCAAGTCCCAGAGAGTTTGATATGTTATTATACAAATTGATAACAGTAACAAATTTGCTGTTTTCCTCAATTTTTTCTGGTAAATGACGGAGGAAATCCAGGTCATCTTGAACGTAGCTTTTGACTTCACTACAAAATGGTTTTAAAAGAATGTCTAATAGACTACTGAGTCTTTGAGTTGGTGCTGAAGGTCCGCCTACTATTGGTCGGAAAGAGATATCACTTGGATTCGGACAATGAATGTACTCCGAACACTGGGTTTTTATTGCGTCCTTGATTTGTACTGATTTGTGTACTTTTGGAAGACCTTAAAAGTTGCTTTCTCTAAATTCAAAATTTGTTAAGTAGTCTTCTTCCTTATCTGTTAAATTAGATGTTGTTTTATGTCGTTTTAACATTTATATATATATATATATATATATATATATATATATATATATATATATATATGAGTCGCCACGACAAAACCAGGCTTGTTGAGTTTACGTCATAATCGAGAAAACGGCGCTGAAATACGTCAATAACGTCGCATTTTTTTTTTGATAAAAAAGAATGACACATTTCCTATAATCGTTTTGTACATTTTTGAAATGAATTTTTATACAGAACCACGTCGATTTTAATCAATAAACTAATTATGAATAAAATAAAGTTAGTTTTAAATCTCTGTTATACAAAGAATTTGAATTTTACGACAAGAGTAATGTAAATTATGATATATAGGCCTACTGTATACATAATATACTGTGTACCGATTGATAGTGAAAACCAAGTTTTAACGTTACAAATATTCCGGGTTTTTTCATGGTCCTTGACAAAATAAATGCTCAAAAGTCAATTCCATTGTAGTTTAAAGTTTCTTGGGGGGAAAACATCGTGTAAAACATTTAGGTCTATATGATATAAGAGAAACAATTTTATACATGAATGACATCCGGCATTTTCTTGTCGGAGTTATCGGACGTAGTAAAAACGAAAGTATAACCAATGTAAACAATCGGCGGGAATCTCCGCAGACGAACATTGATGTCTACGTTGATGTCGAGGAGAATGATAAACTATTCATTATGAGCCAGTCAAGCAGAGCCAGTGAAGTGCCCGACGAAATAATTTGTCACCAAGATGAACCTTTTGTAGACGAATTCACATCTTTGAATGATTTATACTTCGGAAATCACACTGAGTTTGTGCCATTGTCATCGTCCGAAGACGAGGAAGAGGACAGTGAGACTACAGACATCAGTGTCGGTAATTATTCAGATTCTAATTCAGATTATCAACAAGAATTTGAATACAGAACTGTCGACCAAGACGAAGTTAATTGTGTCGGTGTATTCAAAACAAACAGTCATGCGGTTGCTGTAAGTTGTATGGCTCCCCATGTAGTACAAAAAATCGAATTCGATCACATGCTAGAATACAGACAACAGTGTCAGGAAATGTCAAGTGAAGAATTAGATCTAACAGTGAAAGTTCAACTTGCTGCACACAGGAAATCTAGTACATATTGGCCCCAGTCTACAAGTAAAAAACATAAGAGAGAGAAAGAGTAGCACAAAAGTACTATTTTGATGGTCAGCAGGTATGTCGAGATACTTTTCTTTTTTGCCATGGCATAGGAAAATTCAAGCTTAACAGCATAGCTGCATCTCTGGATAAAGATGGCCTAAACCCTAGGATTCATGGAAACACTGGGAAAACCCCTATACATGCACTCAGCCTCACATATGTTCAGCATATATCTCAGTTCTTGAAAGAATATACACTAAAGAACGGGCTCCCACTGCCAGGGAGACAGCCAAACTACTCAGCCCGTGGTGACAAAGTCCTGATGTTGCTTCCCTCTGACAAGACAAAGTCTGATATTTGGGAACTTTATAACCAAGCAGCGAAAATGCTTAATTATAGGTATGTGTAATTCTGTTGTATTAAAATAGTCAAAGTTATTTGATGTACTCATGTGCTGAATCATAACCAAATCATGTAGCATATTTTGTGGGTCTGTTGAGAATTTTGAAGTGTATTTATAATACATGATGCACATAATGTTCTTTAAAAAGAATTAGCATTTCTAATAATTACTAAGATTGATATACTGTCATATTTTATTAATAGTATACTAGTCCGAAATCCTGGCATGTAAAATATCAAAATCATTAAAAAAGCCAGGAAAACGTCAGATATTTACATGTCCAGAAAGTTTTGCATTGTTGAGAACATAGAATTGAAAATTGTTAGTCTTCAAAACTAAGCATAATTAATTTTTTTTAAATGACAGACAAGTGAGCTTATCAGAGTTCAAGAAAGTTTGGTTGGAACAAACACCTCACATCCTGATTATGAAGCCAGCTACTGATCTGTGTCCCAAATGCCAGAGATATGTTGTCATAACATCAGTAATGCAGGGAACCTGTCAGAAGAGGAAAAGAAATCCATGCTGGATGAGTACATGTGTCACCTGGACAAAGCCAAGCAACAGAGAGAATATTATAGAGAAAGGCGTCTATTGTCCAAAGAACTGTTTCAAACATTCAACTTGAATCAAAGTGAAAGAGGTGTGTACAAATAAGTTTCTCCTTGATTTCTTTCATCACATACAACATTTAATTGTGCTTGGTAAATGTAAATAAATTTTTTCATAAATTGGCTCCATGAATAATCACATTAATTTAATATTAATTATTACTCACTCCTGATTAAAGATAATAGTCTACACCAAGTAATTAATATGCACAATTCAAGATATCGTAAATTGTCATGGATAGTTGCATGAGAACTACTCTGCAACAACAATCTTTGTGAGCAATAAGTTGCATAATTGCATTATTGAAATTTGTATATATGCATGCCATATGTATTGGTGAGTTATTTATATAGTTTGAAATAGTACATGTAAATATAACTATTTTAGAGATTAACTTAGTCATTTATAATTTTATTTATTTTAGGACAAGTATGTACAATGGACATTACTCAGATGTACAGCTTTGACTTTGCTCAGCAAATTCACTATCCTCATCATGCACAAGAAGTGGGGCCTATGTACTTCAAAACCCCCAGAAAGTGCTAAGCCTTTGGTGTGTGTACAGAGGGAGCAGGTACATGTTTTATCATTAAACATTCGTTTTGCAATCTAATCAAGCTTAATTAGCTGTAAAAACATATTTAGGCCACACCAATATAATTTCTTGTTCGTCAGACCCCTGGCGCTCGTATAATAAAAAAAGTGTACAAATAATATCCTTATTAATTTCCCGCATTCAGTAAATTCCGCTCTGTTTTCTGTTCTATTTTATTATTTTAATTTATAAATTAGAAACAAGTAGAAAAACTAAATCGTCCCACAAATTCATTGACTCGGTATGTACCGCCTAAAAATTTTGCCTACAATAAAAAATAATTTTAAATTTTGATCGCTCGCTCGCTAGTACATTTTTTATGTCCGACAAACAAGAAATTATATTAGTGTGGCCTTAAAAGAATGCTATGTTGTCTGCAAGTAAATCAATGATTTCACATTCAGGTGAGCAAGTATTCTATCTGGTGGATGAGGCTGAGGAGGTAGGCAAGGGAGCCAATACTGTGGTGAGCCTATTACATCACTTCTTTGAGAATTGGGGATATGGAGAGAGGGATGCTGTACTGCAGATGGATAATTGTGCCGGACAAAACAAAAACAACACAATGATTAGGTAAATAGTTCAAAAGTTCCATACATATAGAGTGTCATGTTTTTAAGTATATCTGTAAACAAATCAATAGATAATCATGTTTACAGTGTTTGTATATATCACTTGTTAATTTATATATCTTGAAATTTTCAGATATGGCATGTGGAGGATAATGACAGGTCGTCATCACAGCATAGAGTTTTCCTTGATGGAAGCTGGACATACAAAATTTAGCCCAGACTGGCACTTTGGCCTCTGGAAGATGAAGTGGAGACATTCTACAGCAGAAACTCTTGATGAGGTAGCAGAATCAGTGAGGCGCTCCTCAAGAGATGGCCACAACATATCCCAGCTCATCAACGATGCAGAGAGACCGGTCGCCTTCTACGACTGGGCATTTTTCTTTGAAGCTTTCTTCAAGAAACTACCATCCATTTCAAAATTCCACCATTTCAGAATGTCTGAAGAAAGTCCAGGAGTTGTCTTTGTCAAGGCATATAGTAGCTCTGCAGAGAAACCTATCAATATTTTGAAGAGAGGACAGCAGCTACTTAATGTTGAAACTCTGCCATCTGTGATTACACCCAAGGGTCTTGATGCTGCCAGACAGTGGTATCTTTATGATGAAATCAGACCCTTCTGCAGGGATACTTCAGATAGTCTACAGTCTTGCCCTAAGCCTGTGTGTCCAAAACCCCGTGTCAAAATAGACCCAGGGAAAAAAAAATGTCCAAAGCAGCTGTTTGCCTCTCCAGAGATGTGAAATTTTAGGTATATTGTGTACTGTAACGTACAGTGTCATGATATGCATATTTATGTATATTACTATAATACATGTATTATATAAATTGCAGTATTTGAAATCATTTGTACATGCATGTAGTTTTTAGGTAAAATTATTTTATACAATTATTTGTTAATTACTAGTATTAGCTTTATTAAATAGGAATTGTGTAATGTTTCAAAATGTTAAACCGTAAAGTTCTGTTTTTAAACAATTATATTACATGTAAATAATTAATGTACAACTTCCCAAATCATGACCTTTTTGCACTAGACTTTGATTTAAAATGATGCCATTATATTCTATTTTGATCACAAAACATTATAAATAAATAAATCAGGTTTTTTTTTCATTTTTTAATAACTTTGTATTCATCTTCTACATTACTTTTTCATAATTGACTTTTCTTCCAATTTTCAATGCATTGTGAGAAATTGCTTCAAACATGTCTCATTTTTGCAGCGTCATAGCTCCTAAATTAAAAGGAGATTCATTCTAATATTTTGTATTTTTATTTATTCATACCATAGCAACATAAAAATGCAAAAATCTCAATTTGTTGGAAAAACTCAATTAACCTGGTTTTCTGGTGGCTTATCACAGTCACACACACACACACACACACACACACACACACACACACACATATATATATATATATATATATATCAATTTTGTTTAATTTGAGCTTCAGTAGATATTCGATTCATTTCTATACTTTGGCACTTGGCACGTATAAATAAGTTAAGACAATTTATGTTTAAATTTTCCGAATTCCATGTAAGGTAAAGCGGATACATACCTTTTTTCTGATATTATGACGTAAAGCAAATTTGATGTATGAAATTGTTCTGAGCCCTGTACGAAAAATTCCACCCTGACTTAATGCGGACTGTAGGCGAAATTTGAAAGGCGGATTCCGTCTTTCATTGCTATGAATGCATTACTAATTTCACAGATTCAGGGTGGAGTCCGGGCGGTATATGGCTCGAAATATTTAAATGAGATTAAGCGTATTCCGTATAAAGAAATCCGCCTTAAAACAAAATGGAATCCGCCTTAATCTTAGGTGGAATCCACCTTATGATAAATTGGAATCTGCCTTAATATACGCGGGATTCCGCCCTAAAATAAGGTGGAATCCACCTTAATATTAGGTGGAATCCGTCTTAATATAAGGCGGAATGCGCCTTAATACAAGGTGGCGTCCAAATCCGCCTTAAGGTAAAGATGAACACTTTTTTACAACAGACTGAAAAACTTCTTTTGGTCTATGCTTAATCGGATGGCCTCCTTTTAAAATGTCGCCGGATGGGGTGGAATCAGAGTCTGTATCGATTGCCTTCATTCCTCTTATAAATCAGTACCCAGACTCAAAACATGAAACCATCTACAATTCCTGTGTATTTCCTTTTTTAAACACATCATAATACAGATATCACAGCCAGAATATCTTTATTTTTCCTAATGTTTGCCTTTTACTGAATATAATATAATTTATAATTTTTGATTTACAGTCCACATTTTCACTCTTTTTGTACAGGTAGTTTCTTGAAAAGTTTCTAGAGTAGCTGATCTTCCTCGAATCTTCTCGGTAATTGCATCACTAAAATGC
This sequence comes from Magallana nippona, assembly GCA_033439105.1. NCBI lineage: Eukaryota > Metazoa > Mollusca > Bivalvia > Ostreida > Ostreidae > Magallana > Magallana nippona. The sequence continues at coordinate 24,446,074 of CM065919.1, forward strand.
TTTTCTCACGTTTCATACTCAATTGTTCACATATTCTGAAAAAAATACATGTAATTTGATAAAGAAATACTTACAACCAAACACTCGATCAAATATAAATATATCAATATGCATATATCTTTTGTTATCATCAGGATTATAAAGAATACTTTTCAACAATATGAACAAATAAAAAGAGATCCAACCCTCACCTTTCAAAACTTCGATTTTGGTAGGGCTCATGTATGATGTGCCTGATATTCTACTTTTTAGTCTCTCATGTCCATCGTCCTTCTGCTTTTAAGCTAGTTTTTATTTTAATCGGGCTGTTCCTCAATGCTGAAGACTAGGACAGCTTTATAAGAAGGCAGCGTGCCACCCTCTCAATGACTTGCTGGTGTTGTTGCTTTTCTTGCGTTTTTACTGCTCAGCATAATGTCAGTTATTTCCAACAGCTTTCAGTTCTTAAGGAATGAAGAGATTATTTTGAAAGATTTCTCAAGTTAATACATTGGTTACATTTACCATGTTTACGCCTGTCTAATATCTTTTAAATGAAGAATAATTTAAACCAAATGTATTTCTTCCTCACATACAATTAGCACAATTTTAACTGCACTTCACTACTAGTATCAATAAAATCATGAACATAATAAATTATCAACTTACTTTCGATTTAACATTAAGATTCCTGTGTGCATGTCTTTTAGTCCACATAACGCGCACCTTTGCTTCACTCCATAAGACTTGATTTACATCAAATAGCTGTAAATTAATTTCACTGTCTTTTTCCAAAAAATAATCCTCATATCAGTTTACACATGTCTAAATTTTGTTACACAGAGATGATCAGGAAAGTTAGGAATGACCGTTGTTGCCAAATTCAAATCTCACAAAGCGCGAGCCTCTGAGGCCAGAAAATATGGTAAGGGGTAACGCTGATTTTATTAAACAAAGTTTTCAAGTGCATGATGGCCATAGCAAAACAATTTTCAAAGTATAATAAATAAGCTAGCGTGTTCATAACCTATTCCTGTCTTTATATTGATTATAGAACAAACGTCTACATATATAACCTGTTTGATAGTGTCTTCGGATTATCAATTTGAATTTAAGATTACAAACCGTTGTTTCAAACTGTCCCGGGTATGTTTGTGTCATTGAAAGATTTTTAAAAGAGGGATTTGTGCACGGGCATTTTTATACCAAAAATATTAAATGTCGACGTCTGATTGACGGGCAAAATTAAACAATTAATTTGAAGAAAGTAGAAAAGTGTATTGAGTAAAAGCAACAGACAGTTCTCTAAGAATTCAAATTATTATTGAACTATTTATAGCACGGAAAATGAACTGTAGTACGCCTTTAACACATGTTGATTTGTTAGCCGTAAATTTTATGTTATAACTTTCAAAGAATTACCAAGCTAGGTAAGGCGGAATATTTAATGATGGTCAGAGGGAAAACAGGCAATGAGAAATAATTACTGTTAACTTTAACTAAAAACGGCTAGATGCTGAAAATACGGCTGAGATTTGAGGTAAAGTCCGGTTATGAATAAGATGGAATCCGTCTAACATGCAAAGCGTTTTCCATGTACGCCTTTGATACTCCTAAGTACGGTTACTTTTTAACCGGAATACGTGTAAGTTCACCCTGAGTCCAGCAGGAAAACGGCCAACATTTTCGTATGGGCGGCGGGGCCCAATCAAATTAGATAATGTGCGTTTCAATTAAAATATTCTTCTAACAACAATTTTGTTTGTGTAAAATACTTTAGTTAATTTTGATATCACAAACAATAGTTGCGTTTAAATGATATCTTAAGTCTCAACCACAAATTAATAGAATAAGCAATAATAGAGCAATAAATGGATAAAGTTCTAGAATCATTTAATTATATATTACAGTAAAACTATCATCAACAGTGTCTTTTTCTGTTTCGATTTGCTGAGCAAAGATCTCAAATCGAGAACACTCTGAATGTCTTTTCGTCTCTTCTTGCATCTACAAGAAGAATTTTTAAAAGAATTGTAAAGTCTGCCGATGAGATTGTAAAACATACATCTCTTTTAGCTACTAGCATATTCAAAAAAGATAAATAAAAGAAATACCTTTTTCCTAAAAACTTAGTCAAAGTGTCACAACAGTTTTGATGCAATATCGAGTAAGCTTTGTTTTGGCACAACCTAACAATGTTTTTCTTCTTTTCCAAGAACTCTGTCTCTGTGATACAAAACATTTTTTTAAATGTATATTTTTTCTTTTACATATATACATTTTTCTATTCGGGGTACTATTCAAGTCGTAATATGGACATAATTGCAGTATGAGATTAAGTTATAAAACGATTAACAATTAAGTGATTGTATAGATCAAAACTGTACATTCATATAAGGTAGATTTCAGGAAAAACATTGCACGCTAAAAAATATATAAGAAATTTAGGGGATTTTTTTTTCTTTTAAACGACCTACAAATATAAAAGAAACAACACAGCAATTATATTGCAGGGGAAAAAATGACAAATAGCTCCTAAATCAAAGACAATAACAACATAAGATTGATTTTTTTTCAGCAAATCTGCAACTATAAATTGTCCTTGTAATGTGGAAATAAAAAAGATCATAACATGTCTTTTATGCACTTACGTTTGTCACAGGTTTTCATTTGGATATCCATCAAAAATATCCGTTCGTTGCAGCACAGGTCTACTCCTAGTCTATATATTCCTTCTTAATTTAAAAAATAAATAAATAAATTGAATCATCAGAGAATTTACTTGGTTAGAAACAAAACAATCAAAGCCTAAAAGTGTTTCATATGTTTCAAATATTTGCAGTTGTTGTTAATATAACACTTTAAATAATGAATACAATACTAAGTAACCATTTTTTTTTATTATTTGTCTCAATAAATGTCAATCTCAATAAATCCCCTATACATGTAGTTACATAAAAGCACATATTTATTATAAGGTTTTTTTTTTTGCTGACCTCCACAACAGCCCACTTCCTGTCCTTGCTGATACCTGTCGTGAACTCCTGATTTTGAGCAGCACATTTGGTCGGTTGCATCAAACTTTGTAAAAGCAATTGTATCGTTTTGTGTGAAAACGCATTCTTCATCTACAACTAGACCACATTTTCAGTTTATTATAGCATGCATTCATGAAAATGTATTTTCTAAGATAATTGAAATGGATAAATACACATGGAAATTTGTCTTTACCTTTGGCGATAGTTTTTCCGTTGAGAACCCATAGTATCAGCAAAATGCAGGCCAACATCTTTAGAGTACAGTTATTTTCTTGATTATTACATGTAGACATCTTCAGCAAAATGAAAAATCTGCTATATGTCAGCGTTCTTTTATTTAACATTAAGTAAAAAACCCAAATTGGAAAAGCGGAAAGACCATATATCAGCCCCCATATTCTTTATCGAACAAGGATCATTCGGCGGGATATGCAGTTCCCTGGGTTTTAAATACTTCGACCTGAAAATTAATCTAACATATGATTAATGAGTCTTTTCAATTCATTTATGACAATTTAGACTTGAAGAAGGAAAATAACTATTTCTTTAGTCGGTGCCTCTGGTGTGGTCTGAGACTTAAACAAACACTATCTTGGATGCATTCTTTTGAATTTTTGCACTTGTGGTATTGCATTGGCATTCTACTTTGGATTTTAGCATTAAGCGGTGATAAAATTTAATACCTTTAAATCTGATGCAATCTATATTATATAGAAAGATCTAATTCTAAACTTATTGTTGATATAAATCCGGAAAGGTTGCCTCCATTACCATGCAGGTGCACTCTCAGAAGTATTCGCTGTGCAGATTTTGTTTAACAAGAAAAAATGATGATAGCAAATGGGTATTTGTTTTAAAAATCTTGTTCAATTATTCATGGAAAATCAGCGATTTTTATGTTACCATCTTTATAGGTATTGAAAACTAAAAATCTTTAATGTGAGAGTCTACAGAAACAGATTAAAAGTTCCATAACAATTTAATGCGATCAATTTGTATATTTATCAGACAATATTTGAATTCACTATTGTAAATCCTTGCAAACTTTGATAACGAATGCTAATGATTTATATGGAAAATATTATTTGGTGTCTTAAACAGACCCTTGCCGTAATAGTACTGAAAGGTGATATTATGATTCATTGAACTATTTACACGTGCTTTGGATTTGTTCTTTGTAGATATCAATCTATCTTGTGACCAGCATATATATTAATGTGCACAGTCTGCAATATCTAAAGTTATTATTGGAATGTTCGTAGGAGTGGGAAGTATTGAGTCACAATGCGCAAAGGAAGAATTTTGTAAGGAATATCTTTGGAAAGGTATAATAACATTTAAAGAGACAAATTAACATATATATGTAATGTATGAACGGACATATGTAAAAAAAAATCGACGCATTGTTATTGCAATAGTTAAAATAGAATTACTTGTAAAAGGATTTTTGAAAACTAAAAATCTTTTATGCGAGAGTCTAGAGAAACCGATTATTAGTTCCAGAACAATGTAATGCTATCAATCTGCATATTTATCAGACAATATTTGAATTCACTATATATATATATATATATATATATATATATATATATATATATATATATATATATATATATATATTAATTAGGTTTGTTACTGACTGACTACAGAATTATATCGGGTTGATTAATCTCATAGATGGCGAGGCGAAGCCGACCAATCTATGAGATTTATCAACCTGATATATAAACCTAATAAGTGTTTTGTTTCTCCGAGGATTATCAAGTGACACATTTTTTCACAAAAAGCGATGATCTACGCAAACCCATGTACAAGTTGTCTAACATCTCGTCCAATTTAACTCATTTAAACTCCTCAAAATTAATAATCTCAACTTTCAAATACGCTTTGAAATTATTCGCTTCACCTATGTTTACTTATAATATTTTGTTTCTATTCAATTTTAAAGGTTTTTCACTCTACATTACATTATTAACTGTTTTTCTTATAAACTTTTTTTGCCCTAATTGTTTTAGTAGATTTAAACGTTTACCTCTGTTGAAGAAAAAAACGATCAACCTAATAAAAAAAATTTCAAGGTTAGCAATCTCCTAATAGTCCAAACAAGGCTTGAAATCAAAATAAACAGATTTAAAAAATAAAAAAATAAAAAGATCAAACTTGTGATTTTGATTATGAACATTTCAAGTCATTTGTAACACATGTGCTGACATTTTTCATGTCTTAAGTGCATGCAGCAAAAATACCTGAAGTTTGTTCGTGGAATGTCTGTCTTTTTTGAAAATCCAGGAAGGTTTTAAAAGAAGCACTAAACAGAACTAACAAATATTTGATGTTATTATAACTTGTCAGAATATGATCAAGATTGTTAATATTAGAATATTGCTTTTACCCTAAAAAAAACATGCTTGTAACAAATGTACCGATCATTGCCTATTTATGTTAAATGTAAAATATCGTTAAGTTCATCAGCAATTTCCCCATAAATTATCCATATCGTTATCGATGAGACAAATACGTTAAAAAGTATTCAAGATCACATTATCTCGTTTTACATTATACTCGTTTTGCTTACAAAAGTCCAAAACGTTTACCGGGCTATGTAGGTGTGTAATATTGTAATCTTAAAAAGATTAAACAATACGTGTAATATACTCTTCGTAGTAGTAGAGCTTTTATGAAGCAAATGATCATAATAAGTCCCCAATATATATCTAAAATCTCTTTTTCTTTTTTCCAGAACCAAAACAAGAGGTCAGATTATTCACACGCTCAGATCTTAAAGATAACAAGATCTACCTTGATTGATACAAAAAACTTTCTTGATCTAAATACGAAATTGAACTATCAAATCTACAAGTAACATAAAAAACGCGGTCATATAATTTAGTGATCGATCCATTCGATCGCTTATCACACACGGCAATATTCAGCTACTGCGATTTTTGTTGAAAAGAATTAAACAATCAAAAACAGTTTAAATGCAGAATGGGATTGCCGACTTACTTGTTGAAAATTATATACACAAACGATAGAGAATAATGCATGGCAGAATCTGTTTTCCACCCTTCATCAAGGGTTTACATTAGATTTGTAAAAACGTCTTTTTTCATTTGAAAAGGATCATGCTTTACCTGTTGCGATAAGAACAAAGGAAAACAGACGTTTGTACAAATCTAGGACAAATTGTTTACTTTCAAATTGGCCAGGCACACGTTTTATAATTGGTCGTAGTATAGTATGTTGATGACCACAATTTTCAATTGTTAATCTGACTAACGAATATAATTAATTTTGTGGTGATATTTTCTACGCTGCTTTTTGCGTAATCAGCTAAACACAGATTAACCAAACACAAACAAATGAGATAAAGATTATATTTAATGAATTATCAATTCAAAATGATACGTTATTTCATATATTACAATGGCTGTTCTTTAAAATAATGTAAACATAAAGTAGGATATGGGGATTGTATTTGGACTGTTTAACTATTAAAAGATAATGCTAAATGAAGCGTTATTTAAACTTAATCAGGTCATGGGAACATTTTTTTCATTCATGGCTCCCTGTGAATGCGCGCGGATAAATCTTTACAGAAGGAAATTATATCATCGTAAATTTAAAAAAAATGTAAATGTATATGAGGTAACATTACAAAGTTTTAAATTATTCTGTGCAAAACTATTTAAATCATTTTTATAACGAATCTCTGTACGTCTGGTTATATTAAATACATTGAAAGTATACATCATTGTATACAAATATATAAGTGGTTTGACAATTGATTTAATTTCACCTCAAGTTCAAGTACATTCTCTACAATGATGGTACCCGACCTATATCTAGAATATTTATTGCTTGACGCATCCTGGGGGTTTTCCGACTTGGAGCGGGGCAATGCGGAATATTAAAGGGTATTTCCTGATAATTTAAACTCTTTATCTCCGCATTTTATCAACTAAACTGAAATAATGCATGTTTAAAATTTTATTAAATGTCAAATACTGCGTTTTTCATTCATTTGTCTGTATGTGTATATTTTTATGCATTCAAAGTGTATTTCATCTTAAGGGTTAATAATCTCAATAAAAATAATTTATAATTGTTATCTAAAAACAAAAGAACAAAAGGCAATCATTCATATGGAACAATTAAAGGTAAAAACTATGTATAAATGGTTTTTTGTGGGGGGGGGGGGGTGAAAAAGTTGAAATTCTGATGGGGTATTAGAGATACCAATAAGTAGAGATTTCTGACTACTTATTTACTGTACATGTATATAGTATATAATAAATATAATTACAAAGCAATATAGAGTGACATGTAAAAAAAAAATCAAATCTTTATGATCCATTATTATAGCTTAGCCTGCTTTAGAAAATTCTTGTGTTTTTTTATGAAGTTTATGCATTTAAAGCAGAATTAAATTTGATATTTTTAAACTATCTTTGCACATTACCTAGCTATTACCTGTGCTACGAATAAAGAAACTGAATATCCATATCTATATATGTGCCTTTTAAATTTTTTTGTAGATGTCATCAGTTTTGCTTACGATCAAAATATTATTTTATATGTGCACTTCAAGAACTACGACGGTATTTGAAGGCATTCTTTAAATGTCTGTTAAATGGTTCAGCAATCACTTTAAGAGAGGTTTAATAAGGATTTTGTTTGGAGGTTTTGAAACTTAACCAGATCTTTCTTGGGATTCTCTAAGAACTGGTAGAAACCAATAAAAAACATTGTTGATTATTTAAAAACTCAAAAGCTTTTTACCTGTTTCAGCAAACGATGTATAAAAAGGGCAACTTTTTATTTACTTTTTTATTGCAAGTATAAATCATTCAGCAGTTTTTAGATAACAGATTGTATTTTAAAACAACCAAATTTGAGAAATATTCAATATATCTGCTTATAATCAACAATATGATTAACGTTTTGTTATTACGCTCCTTAGCAAATAATAATAGCACGTAATCAATGTTGTTGTAAAATATAAGCAAAGCTTCTACGGTCATGGGATGTTTATAACTAAGAAAAATGTTATTCGATATATTTGCAATGTTTTTAAGATCAAAACCACACAAAAGACATTCCTATATTGATTGTATTGACTTGACATTTAATTGACATGCATTTAGAAATTTTATTCGGAGTTGTTCGAATACAGAAGATATTGGATAATATCAGATCATACATGCACATTCAATATTATTAATCAAATTGGTGATTGAACGAATTATCTACTATAATATTCATTTCTTCTTATAAAAGGCTAAAAGATTCAAAGGGTATTTTTCATCTTGTATTACTGGAAAAAAACAAAATAAAAAGTTAATTTAGTCTTTACTTTTATTACATACAATGACTTTATCTGCAAAAGTAAATACCAGTGTGTAGGCTGCAAACCACGCCAGAAATGCTATAAAAAATAATAACTTGAATAATAGAAAGCAAATCAAAACGCATGTACTTCAAAGAATGATAGTATTCTGACTCGTGTTTTGAAAATACAAGGCATAACAAAGTCTTTGCAGTCGCCATCGTCAGAGTCACCTTACAAGGATGTATGATGGGGAGAATCGGACAAGAAATAAAACGTTCCGTTGTTTTTATACGAGTTTTATACACTTTTTTTTCCAAATATTTCAAAAATTCTAAACATTCCCCGCTGTATAAATACATGCATATGTTAAAAACGTATATCGTTCAAGGTTAACGAAATTTAAAGTTCTTTATTGTGTCAGGTAAACACTAAGGGCAGCTGCGTATATTTTTTTACAAGCAATTATCAAATTGTATGTACAACATATTTTGCTTTGACAAAAGTTTGGGAAGGTAATAAATATATGCCTTTAATGTATCCACAAATATCTACGATTTTGGTCCTCTTGAGTTCAACAGCTTACATTGCTGAAATATAAACGTAACGAAAATTAAATAAAGTTAGTCTGCAATACTAATATATATGCTAAATCAGCATTATGTTTGATGTGTCGCTGTGGATAAAATGTCAACTCCATCATAACAATAATGTAAAGACCAAGCTTTAAGAAGATAGGGTGTGATTTGTAGTTTTTTATGTTTACAAAATTTTATATAACTTTTTCCAAGAATTTGTTATTGATTTATTACTACTTTGACAAGCTTTCTTGCGAAAAATTAGGGTACCTTACCAGGCATTTGTGCAAGATACTAAAGTATGTAATTTCCTGTATAAACTTGGCGTCGAAAATTTTGCCTCAACTTCTAATTCTTAAAATATGTAGATCTTACAGACAAGGGTTGTCTTCTTTGCTAAAATATCGAGTAGTAAAATAGTTTGATAAGTCATATTCAGATTATATTAGAGGTTACTCCTTCGTATTCGGTATTTTCTTGAATATATCAACCTACATGCTATTTATTTTGGATATACCTTGCAATTCGTCATTTTGGAGTGCGAATTGAGGTCACTTACCTGGCATGATATAAAGAACAATGTGGTTTACCTTGACATTCTTTTAACAATGTTGAGTACATTCATTCAACCTTTTATCTGAAAACGCATATCAGCAAATATGCAATTGATATCATTAAAACACGATCAAAGCATGTGTTGAATGCCTCCATCGCATTACATCGATTAATCTATCATTTTATCATTTAATGGTCAGCTGCGTTTGACCTTCGTATGAAATTGTAACTCTTTTTTTAAAGACCGTGTTTTGACATGTCCCTGATGATCTGAGGATTAAAGTAAGCGTCAGTATACGAGTCCGACTTTTTAAGATTTCTTCAAAACAGTATTAGTTTTATTGATAATAGTAAGTGTTACTATCTGGGAAATTGCATGATCCATCAATTCACTTTCGATGAGATAACATGCTTTCATTTTGGGTTTTTTCCTGTATTTTTGGTTTTGACTTAATCATGAGACAATTCGTTTTAAATAACTTTTTTAAATAGATTAACCACAAAGTTATGTAAATCTTTCCAGTTTTCTTTGATATTTAAGCACATCCCTCCTTTGAAATAAAGGAATGCTTTAAAAAGCGATAGCACTTGATAGATGCACAGGTAAATATACACAAGCCGTGTGCAGTGAGGTATGACTAATCTTGTCTAGCTAGTACTGTCAGTAATTTCACAGTTCACATAAGCTACTCATGAGGGTCTAGCACGTGAAAAAAGTATGAAACCGGTTAAATGAATCAAGATTTAAAGTTAAACAGTGTTTTGTTGTAAAAACAGACCGTCGATCCGGAACGCAGAATTCCGCATAAATGAGACAAAATATCGTATAAAAATTATGTTCCCAAATAAAATCGTCTGTAAACTTAAGTGTCCGGATATCTGGCGTCCTGATATCTAAAACCCGACTGTACATATATTTATAAGTTGCATTCGGAGTTGTTGGAATATACAAGGGATTGGATTATCTCGGATCGTTCATGTGCATTAAATATCATTAATCGTAATGGTGATCGAACGAATGATCTATTCAATTCTCATTCTCACTGCATTAAAAAATAACACCATAATTCTTAATTTCATGTCTTAGACAGATTTTTAATTATTTACAATGACTGCCAAAAGTAAATACCAGTGTGTAGGCTGCAAACAATGTCAGCAATGCTAAAATGATTTTAAAATAAAGAGCAAAGTAAAACGCTTGTGCTTCGAGCATGATAGTATGCTTACTCATATTTTGAATATCCAGTATAGTACAAGTTTTTGGAATCTTCATCGACAAAGTCACTTTTCAAGGAGACATGAAGGAGAAGATCAGACAAGACATAAAACGTTTCATTGTTTATGTGCGTACTATGTTATCTTTTAAATATTTCTTATATCCAAGCTATTCGTGATGTATTACATGTAAATACTTGTGTATGTCAAAACGTATATTGTTCAGAGTTCATGTACTCTTTCCCATAAAAAATGACTGCACTTAACACTGTGTTTTGGGTCTTTTTCGGTCGCTTCTGTTGCGTTTATTTCTTAACCTAATGTCACTTTTATTTATTTTATTAAAAAGTCTTGTCAATTTCCAACATAAATGAATATTTTAGACTGTGATACAATAAACTTATTCTATGTTTTTCTCCTTACAACTTTCGAAAAAAGAGAATTTTCGCTTGTCTGCCCTTGATCGAACATATGATTGATATTAATATGCATGAGAGTTGGAGCTGACATTATCAGGATGGTACTAAAATTAGACTAGCATGAATAACAACGCCATGTATAAAAAAATATGTGATCACTCTTTCACCATAGCCCTTTCTATTCGATATGGTACAAGTATACTATTTACTATAGTTTCAACAATAAGACCACGCCATGTAAGTACAGAAAACTTTAAATCTATGCTTGACAACTTAACGTGTTCGAAAACATTGTACTAGTTAGCACATAACATGATGCCTTACAAGTCACGTGATAGAGTTTTATATTCGCAAAGTTACTTGAGGTGAGAAATCACGTGGTGAATTATAATATTCACCATGTATCAACCTTTGGTTACAACAGAGAAAGCGAAAGTGTGAAGAAGGATTTTTTATTCTCATTTAAACCATGAGCGCATGTTTGTCTATTAATATCCCTTTTACATAACTTAGATAATGCAAATATACAACTACTCTTAAACGGAAAACAATAGACAAACATGCGCTGACTATGTATAACGTCAGTATAAAAGTGGGCGTCCTCATTATCGTATGGAGATTCAAGAAATCGTGATGACCCCGCCTATGATAACAAATTCGTACTTGATAAAGACATACTTTTATTTAACGCAATTACGTAAAGTTGGAGTTTGGATGTTGACCATTTCTGCAAATGAAAGAAAAATTCTTCTTTTAAAAGTTTATTTTCCCGAAAACATCGCATGCCCTTAAGTGCAGTCATCCTTTAAAGTTATTCATTGTGTCATCTAAACAGCTTCGCCCGACGCCAAATCTCATCGTGCTCGGGAAATGTTAATCAACATATGCATATTATTAAAACAATTAGCAAACAATTACACCCACAGAAAATGGTGTTTTCTAAACAAACTGCATTCGGGTAATGATTAAATTTTCCAAATAAAAGTCGATGACCTTTATTAAAGTTTCATAGATAGATTTTAAATGTTGATTTTTAAAACATATTTAAATACAAATACACAAATTCCAACAACATAAAATCAATCTTCACATTTTTATTTGCTCAAAATTAAACTCTTATAAAAAGGATTTGCCTCTGAGTATGAATATTAAAATATGTTTGTTTTTCTCATATTTCGTTGTCCATAGTTTCCAGATGCAACACAGTATTCTAGAGTTGCGTCGATATTTCTTACTGCACCTACAAAAATATAACATGATTTTCAAGAGAATATAATTAACATTACTTTCAATCTTTTACACATTGGAAATTAGTATATCGCATATTTTTATTGAAACATTCATGAATTAATTTAAAACGAAAATATTTACTTTTACCTTTCTTTCGAACAGTTTAACTCTTTCCAACAGTTTGGACTAGTACGTTGTGAGTTAACCTTAGCTGCACCAGATTTCATTCTGCTCTCATCCTTCTCAAAAATTGATTTTCCTATTAAATGAAAAATAAAATTTTAATTTTTAACATGATAATCATAAAAGAGGCTAAAAATTTATTTTGGAAAGCATGAAGATTTGATGTAAAACAATAATTCGTTTAATTTGGTATTCATTTTCGTTTGTTTTCTTTCTTTCACACGATGCAATTAAATTTGTTGAATTCACTCATGATACATTCTCGACAAACGTTTTTTACTAATTAAATTTTACTGTGTGTTAAAGTTATTTTCTTTGTCAAATGCTAATGTAGAAATTCAGACATAAACGAGGGTTGTTCCGAAATTATTGAGACAACACAACTTTTTCTTTTTCTAAGTGACGAATTTTAGTGAAAATTGGTTTAAACATTAAAGCAACCTAAACGAATAATTGGGGCAAAGTAATATTATATACAAAATAATTAATACAGCTGTAATTCGAATACGACGGTACATAAACAAGTTGGTGGTCGGGGTACCCGGCGCAGGCACAAACCCAGAGTTTAAAAAAACTTAAACATCCACATGTTAAGTGTTGGTAGACCTAAAATTATTGACAAAAGAAATCAAATGATGTATGTTCATTTGCATTTTTGCTATTATTTAACGACAAGAGTATATACTGCATGATAAAGGGTTACTTACTACACTTGCAATCACAGTTTGTTTGGGCGTCCTTGGCATACACTTTTTCGTTGCAACACAACTCTATTTTAGGTCTGTAAATTCCTTCTAAAACCAACAACCAACAACTTCAATTCAGATAGGATACAACTTTATAGTATCAAACATATTGATAGTTTGTAACACTAAATGTCCACTACTTTTAACATATTTTGCATAATATGATATATCATGTACATAATTTAATTTAGAACACATTTTTTATATTTAATAAAGTAAATTACAATGAATTCATTATAACAAAACAATGCATATATAGGATATATCATAACTTTTTTAAGAGTCTCAAATTCTTATTTTTTTTTATTGCAGACACCGAATTAAAATACAATGAAAAATACAGCACCAAGAATGTTTTTCTTTTTTTTCTTGCATAGGTTAAAAACCAAAGATTTCAGTTTCTTTAGCGTATTTTATCTTTCCTCCTTTTTCAATAAGCGATTTGCTCCCGTGAAAAGTATTCCGTATCTAAACAGAATTTTTAATTGTTCAATTTTTTAAACTTGCCTCCACAACAATCAGTTTCCATTTCCTCCTTATATCTCGCATGAACACCTGACCTCGGACAACAGACCTGTGTTGTTACATTAAACTTTGCGCCGATGATTTCGTCAATCTTCGAGTACACACATTCATCGCCTACAACTATATTCCAGGTCAAGAAATTTGCATTTGCAAATAAAGTGCATTGGTCTACATTTTCAAAGGTTTTTATACGTATATATGTACATACCTGTTGTATTCGTAGAGTTTGCAACCGTTTTTATGAGAAGAAAACATAGCATCAAGAATGTAAGTGCCTTCATCATCTACTTCTTGAAAGATGCTTATCTCACAGTCAAAGACTTAACTTCCTCGCTGAAGTATCGAGTAGAGATATATGTGTTTAATATATTATATATGATTATATTATAGCATACTCCTTCATATTCGGAATGTCCTTGCATATATCAACCCACGGGCTATTTGGTTTGGATATACCTTGTTATTTGTCATTTTGGACTTTCCGCTGCTACATTTATTCAGACAGTTCTCAGTCGATCGAATGTGCATCGAGTAGAAACACTTAACATTTTTATGTATTTTATTATTTGACAGATTTAAATGCATTAATTTTGGGAATCTACAACATTGATGCAGCCTGTATGCATTCATAACATTACAGGTGACTTGATATTTCGAAGACCCTGCAGACCGAAAAACAACACGTTAGATAATGCACTGATATGAAATTTAAGACTTATTTTTTTTTTATCTTGAACATGCTTCTAATTAACAATATAAAATTAGAGACAATCACTTACACCTTACAGAAAGTACCCTTTTCCATGGTTCTAATCTCTAATATCGCCTTTTTAAGCTCCTACAATTTTTTTAAACTTTGCGGGACCCACTGATGCATTACCTACGTGCAACTACATTAAAACATATTCATTTTTATGTTTTATATTAAAGGATTACATTTAACATTCGAACAATTGAATCGGAGAACGTTTGAAACAACATACGACACAAATACAACACATTTCAAAGCAATAATAGATTTGTGATTTTTTTTTTCAAACTGTAACACAAAAATTATGGAGAGTTTAATTTTTTTATGTTATATTAGTTATATAATGTTACAAGACATATTGTCAAATGAAGTTTAATGTACGCCCTACTGACAATCTGTAAGTCAAACAAACAGTCCAGAATACGCTACATTGGGGATTACTCATTCAGGTCGCAAATCTATGTCAATGATTCATTCATAAAGTCCGTTAATGCGATCCATACCTACCTGAAAGATATCGGTTCAATCATAAATTTAAAGAGTAATTACAAAGTATTTGATTATCACAAATACTTATTTTAATTATTTACAGGACAAACTGAGATTACAAATATGGCAATATATGAAGAACAATGTGGGTTTTTTTTTTAAAAGTCAAGTGCATTCGTTCGATTAACCTTTGTGTGTATTGAACTATCTAAAAACACGTATCAGAAATTATTAATTAATGAATCTTTAAAGCACGACCAGAGCACGTTTTGAATACATTTTTCGTATTACATCGATTAATGTATCATATCATCTAAAAGTATCTGCAATTGTTTAAAAATGGTGTAGTTGAAAAAATGTTCTTGATCATATTGGGATTAATTAAAAAAAAAAATTGGAGGTTTGTGCACAAAAGGAATGCCTGTTCAATTCCCATGATATTTGTTTGTAAAACTCATGTGTAAAAGTTTCAACTACGTTTGACCTTCGTTTGAATTTTTAACTCTTATCCACTGTTTATAGTGTATAATGAAAATACAAGACTATCAACACAAGTAGAAGATAATGTTCAAAGCTAGCAAAATAAATACATTAATTTAGAATTTCATATTGATATTTTAAGAGCATTCAAACGTATTTGTTCATTGCAAAACAAGTACAACAGACGTTATCTATAGCAAGCAATTGTTTGTTTGGTTAAAAACAAACAACTATTATTCCAAAATGTACCGTTATGCATATGTGTTTCGAATTTGCCTTTATCAAAATCTACTTTTTTTCTTGAATATTTTTTCTTTAAAACGAACTTATACGCACTATCATGGAAGAACAATAAAAATGCAAATTCGAAGAATTAAAAAAAAAACCGCACGCCCCGTTTGCCATGTCATGTCCGGTCATTGACTTGGTCATTCCTGCTAATGGAAATTCTGTCTTAGTTTTGTTCTTTTTAATAATACGATATCTAAAGTAATGCATTAAGCAATTCTTTAAAAAAATATCTATACAAGTTTGTTTTATTGATACCATTTAAGGTGGAATTATTTTCTTTACGAAGTTTATTAAATTTATTCACACGTTTTTTACTGTTTTAACCTTGAATTGATTGTTTGCTTGGTTGTTTAATTTATGTTTGCCCATCAATTCTTACAAAATCAATGGCGTCAAAACCAATAATATTAAGATATATAAAAACAATATGCATAATTTTTTTTTTTAATTTCTGTATCATAATAATTGTACATGTATTCAATGTATTAAAACTAAGGTTCTGGTTTATTACTGACGTTTCATGTACTTGAATGCATTTTCAATTTTTAAATAAATAGATCAATGACTTTACTGACACAGAATTAGTAAAAATCAAATTCATTTATTTATCTTACATTGTGAATACTTACGACTTTCAATTGCCAAAATTATCACTTGTTTAAATTTAGAAGTCCCTTAAGGAAGGAGTCTTTTCTGGTTTTCGACTAGTCAAAAGTAAATTTGATTAATTGTTCATTAAATTAAAATGAAAGGAAATTAAAATATCATATTTTTCTATCTTTTTTGATATTATACAACTTGGCATAGAAATAGTAATCAAAGTTTAGATTCTAACAAGGACTATATTTTTGGTGGAAGATTGGCTTAAGAAAATATCATATGTTTTTGCAATTCAGAATTGCTGTAGATTCATAACTTTATTTAGCATTTTTAAAACATTAACATTAATGATGAATTTTTTCAACTAATTTGAACTAATAATAAGATACTAGGATTTAGAATATGTTTTTAAAACATGATTTGCCTATCAAATTACATTTTTATAAGCTTTTTAAGTGCTTATTCTATAAATAGATTTGTGTGAAAAAATCACTAAAACGGATTTTCTCTCTTATTAGACGGTCAATATATTAGCTTTTCTGTCGATTAATATCTTTATGTAAAGTCTTCATCATATGTAAAAATCAGAAATATTTTGTGATTGGAAGCATAGAAAAATAATCAAAATATCTTCAAAATTTAAGAAAATCAGAGGAAATGCGGGCTAAGCAATATCAAATTTAGTTTAAATATTTATTTCAAATTATTAGTACAAGCTGATAGACATTCTGGTATTCTATCATTTAATCGAAGAATACAATGTTCATGTTTTAAATAGATGTCTACAAAGCTGCAGATAACTACATTTATTTTTATCATTCTTTAAGTTGAGGAAAAAAGGTAGTGACCTTGACCTCACCTTATGCGAAAACAAGGAGGTCAAATTTGATTAAACTGATAAAACCATTTGGTTATATGATCTGCTTTACTGTGTTAAAATTTCATGAATTTTTTGATATAAGAAGTGTGTCTAACAATGAGAAGACTCCTTCCTTAACAGTGACTATGATATACGTTATCTTAAAGAAAAGTTTTGGCGGTTTGCTTCCTCAAATTTAATGTGTTATCTAACAGACCAACATAATTCCACCGGATCAAGTTTCTATCGTGTCCTCTATTTATTTTGAAGTTTAAAGTTCATACAAAATTGTGCACGCTACTTAGTCGGGATCTTTGAAGAACTTGAATGGGCAATTCCAAAAGCAAACAACATTGTCTTATGAATCAGACATAAACATACCTATATTACTTCATTAAATTCCGTATTCTTTAACTTACTGTATGTCCTTCATTCACTTGTTTTTGTCTATCTAAATACATTTATTGCACACATCATTAACCTTAATTTCAATGTTAGTGCATTCCGTATTGGTCTCGTGTCTGATATTAAGAATTCACTTCGTTTTTATTTTGGACTCGGTTTTTGAGAGCAATTGCAGGGGGAGGTAAGGAAATCCAGTGGGCAATTCCAAAGCAAACGACATTGTCTTATGAATCAGACATACACACATATTAAATTCCGTATTACGTATTATTTAACAAAATCTGCAAAACATTCATAAAAAGATAATACCGATTATAAAAACTAAAAAATCCACTGAGACAGTCAGCATACATTGATAGATTTTCTAACAAACAACACTCCATCGGATTGTTTTAATGGTGTCCTTGAACGTATTCTTTTTAAAAGTTAAAATAGATGACACTTGATAAATCGTTTTCAAATTGGCTCTATCTTTTAAATAATATGCACGCTAATTAAATCAGGTGTTAACGCAGTTAGCTTTTTTAACAATGTTTTTCTTCGTTTTATAACATTCATATCCGTAGACCAAATTTGTACTTGTCGTTATACGTATTATCTGCGATTGTGAATCAGGACATTCTGCCTGCATTCTAATCTTTTCGTCTGTTCTAGAATTACTCTCCTTACACACACCATAAAATTTGCTGAATAAAACTGGATTTAAAAAGTGTAAATTATGTATTCAGCCTCTATTGTATCATTTCATGAGTTCTCTTCAATTTCATTTCGAACTCGGAAAAAAAGATTTTTAAGGTGATTAAGTGGGGGGTTAAGGAAATCCAATGGGCAATTCCAAAAGCAATCAAATTTTTTTACAAGTATGCAGAGTACCAGTATGTGATCCCTTAAACCAGATTTAAATTGCATGTACATGTAATTGCATATCGAGAACAGAATACAGTTAACTTCATTGTATCGTGCATCAATGTTAAAAGCAAACAAGAAAATGGATTCAAAGATGTTACCACCGCAATGATTTCTGTTTTATTTAACTGTTTCATCTGATTTTCAATTTAGGCAGTACAGGTGAAGGTTTCTTTTAACATTAAAAGTAAAAAAAAAACAAACAAACAAGGGATTTTTGATAAAAAATACATGCACCCTTTTTGACGGAATAATTTGTACCTTACAAGTATCTAAATGAATTTGAAGAACATTTCATATTAAGCTGTTTATGAAAAAACGGAAATATCTTAATAACATTGACAAACAAATTCAACTAATCTCAATTCCACACATACATGTAACACGTTACAAATATGAGCAATTTCTTTAGGAAATTCCAAATATATTGAACTTACATACAATAACTGCAAATTGTATTCATTTTGCACTAAACGTCAACTACATAAAATGATATTTGACAGAATCCATCATTTTTATTCATAAAGAGTATCTAAATGATCTATTTTTATCAATTATAAGAATTGGTAGTTCTTTAATAAATGTAAATAATACAACATATGAGTGTACGACACTACAATATTCTTGCCCTGAAATTTAACGCCTCCAGAATCTGACATCAACCTGGCAGTTTTTGTTGACGGAACAAAGAAACTGTTTATGTGAGGGGGATGCAAGGACACATATTGGAAAGTTTCAGCTTATGGGTTTATTTATTTAACTTATTTACAATAAGACTTCGGTATGACGTTGAAGAAAGATGTCGGTCAAATTTTTAACAAGCTTTTCAAATAAAATTAAGATTCTTTATGTGACAACAACTAAAGCTCTGTCTTATTTAATTAGCATCAGATATACATATTAGACTAGAATCTTGGTATATTTATTAATTGACAACTAATATATCATACCTCATTATGCAAAGAAGAAATAATGTAAATATTTTTGTTCTCGTATTGCCATATATAATTATATAGGTGTGCATTTCAAGCATTTAAACTATGATACTCAATTTTGTCAAGATTAAATATGAGTTCCAGATAAGGCTACTTTTATTTCGTACGAAAGGCTTATACAGCACTGAAAGCATTTGCTGTAGCACAGGTAAATGTAACTTTACCCATCAATCCCCTGCTATGCGTTTAGAATTCAAATGAGACAAATATATAGTACGATTTTATCTGTCAAATCTATCTTTATATACCAAATACCTAAAACCTGGAAATAGGAGGCAATGATACAAAAATTGAACAAAATGCTTGCTAACAAAATGACTACTAGTGTTTACTGGGCACACTTACCCTTTAATCAGTAGTATGCTATGTCTACATTTTTGGAATCTACCGGTGACATCCAACACCCTATACCCTATTTTGCTAATATCCATGTGTTGGCTAAGATGTTAGCGTGAGTGGTGGAGGAGGGGTCATTGACGATGGAAGAAGCGGGAGTATCAGGCCGAAACCCACGTGTCCAAGCGGGCGACCATCATACCCTATCACAAACCACCACTGTCGATCAATGGGAAATACCTCGAGTTGCAGTAATGAGAATGACGTGCACTGTCCTACATTGACACTTAGTCTTTATTTCTTAGGATAATTAATTTAATTATGAATAAAATATAGTCTGTATATAAAGAAAATGATTTCAACGTATTCCTACTTAAACATTAAATGGCTCCAGAATGATAATGTCTTGGCAGTCATTGTTGAATATACATCTTTTCTAATGGGTAGGCACGGACACAGATTTGAAAGTTCAAGTACTTGTTCTTATTTATCACGTTTTCTTCACAACCTGTCCCCGATAAAAATTTCTTAACAATAATGGATCAAACACTCAATTTTAAAAGGTTCTCTTTGTCTCAGTAAAATGATGAACCAAACGTATACATGTACAAGCATTTAACATTTTTGTTCATTTTTATATTAGCCTCTTTTAATATACTAAAATCTTGGTATTTCAGTACAATAACTTCAAACCATTTGCTGGGCCTATTTATCAACCATAGCAGCCAAAACTAATAGAATATATAGCACACGCACAATTACCAATCAAGCATGGATAGTTGACTAAGGCTTAAACAATTGAGCGTCACCAGCATCACAATAACTTGACCATTTTTATCGACGACACAAAAAAACGCTATCATATATTCGGAGGTGATGATAAAAATCCCATTGGAAAATTGTGTTTCTTTAATACACTTGTACCCAACTCGTCTCTGATATAGAAATCAAAAACATATATTGATCAAATGCTCCCCTGCATTCAAACACAAATGAAAGATCCTTAATGTGTCAGCAAAATACATATACTCCACAAAAGGCACACGTGTATTTAAGGTTTTCAGCTTGTCGTTTTTGTCTTACTTTATATGCATCTAGATTTGATGTTTAGTAAAATCTGGTATTTTAGTAGATTAACAACCTTATCATGAAAAGAATAAATAAAGGAAATATTCTCTTTTATTTTCCTATATAAGTACAATGGCGTACCTTCAAGCACTGGAAAAATGAAAAGAACTCGATTTTGAGAATATATATTATAAATGACTTTGTAGGTAAAGCAGTGTTACTGCACTAGAAGCTTCTGCTGTAGCACAGGTGAATGTAACGTTACCTCTGAATTTCTTTATGTTCATGAAAGCGCGGTAAGATTTTAAAGGATAAAAACACCACTGTGCAATTGAAGCTGATGAATTAATCTTATCTGATTTTCTAAAAAAAAAAAAGTAGCTCTTTGAATGGAGAGAGAACAAGATATTACAAAGTTTATTAATATGTTTTTCCTTTGTAAATCGGTAGTTTGCCATGACTTTGCTGTTACTCCCCCCCCCCCCTCCTTTCACACTTAACTACTTCCTGTTTAATTTTGGATCTATTAGTGATTTATTATAAGTGTATTTAAACCTTTTATTGTAGAGCTGATATCTTTTATATCTTTAGAATTTTTTGAAATTTATATTTTAACAGTTTTTGTTTCATTTAAAAATAATTTTGCCTATTTTGCTGTTCTTTTAGATGGTGGACGACTCTACTTCCTTTTACAACAGGTGCCCCTACAGATACACAAAGTTCCAATTTTGAATTTCCATGACCCCGATTGAGTGAGTGCACAACTTTATGTATTCTTCTTTCAAAGTTCAGATTCAGATTTTTGTGTACTAGTATGATATTTATTTCTATCAAGATTATTAGGTCCCAAATTCAAATTTATAAAATCATTTTTTTACAAGCATCTAACTTCTTCAGTCATGCTTAATTCAAAGTCACTAGGCAACACTGATGAGTTCCACTTGTTGTTTTTCAGTCTGCAACAAGAAAAGGAATGAAGTGTGCAGGACTTTCCGCACTGTCTTTGGTAGCAGCTGATAATGGAACCAACAGCAGTAGACATGGCCTGGATCATCTTTGCTGACTGTTGGAACCCCCCCCCCCCTCCCCCCATGGCTTAAGAACCCCTTATCTTAATCACTAGCCATTAATCAGTGACCACCGTAATCAAAGCTCCAAGTACATTATTGAAGTCTCTTCTGGCACCATTTTTTCAAGTCTCTGACTTTTTCTTAGAATTAAAATTAAAAACTTTTTGCTAATTAATTCTAAAATTTTAGTCATCTTCCTGTTTCTTAGTTAATTAATGTTTATTAATTAGGTTGGATTTTTTTTCAAGCACATACACAAAATTTCTAACATTTAATTTTCATTTCATTGCAAGTTCTTTTTTTCAACAACTCACTGGTTAAATTTTATTGAGTTTTGAAATTATGTACTGTACATGAATTTTAACAGAAATTCACTCCAGAATTCAGCCATCTGTTGAGAAGAGTTATCTCCTTCTTTTTAATCCCTTAGGGTCAAAAGTAGATTTTCATACACTAGCATATGAGAGATAGATAATACCCAGGCATTTTCTGCAAATTTTCATTAAATTTCATGAACTTTGTGTTGTCTTAAAGGTCTTACGCAAGGAAATAGCCAATCAAACTGAACTTGGTCAATTGTAGTTCCATATATATAGAAACAATTTCTTTTCTTTTTTCCTTTCTTGGCACCTTATTTTAGACATGCAGTATTGAATTTGGACTCATTTGCTAGGAAAATTATTACTTGAGTGGAATTATCACACTGAATTAAATGAAACTATTTTCTAGATGCGTATGATGCAACTTCCTGGATGGTGCCGAGTATGTTTGTCAACATTTAAAACCCACGTGTATTTGGGGGTAGGTATGTTTACAATCAATTATTTCTCTTAGAAGCCGCATAAGGCGTTATTTTTCTGATCTCAAATTTTTCTTGAAGCACTAAACAAATCTCTTTCATAAATAAAATGCTGAGAGTATAGTTAATTAATTAACTTAATTAAAGCTATATAGTAACATATAGTGAAATTAATTCCTTTTGTAAGACCTAAAACATTCTATAAGTCTTAAATGCAGCATTCAAGATAGCAAAGCGAATGAATATTTGTTTATTATCGTTATCTTTGAGGCAGTTAAAACAGCTATAGTTATATTCAAAATGCTATTTCTACATATCATCGAATACATCCTTAACATTTAATTGTATATGATCGGGTTGGTTTTTTTTTTTTGGGGGGGGGGGGAGTTTCTATGTCTGTTTGAGCTAATGTCAAGTGAAAGACAATAAAACGAGGTTTTACAGGTTGGTAAAAAAGAATCCTTTATATACGGTTGGGTAGGAAGGCATCGCTGATTTCTAAATAATTACACAGAATGTTGCCAATGTCGTGATTACAAGTAAGACGTCAATGTCTGCAGTTGTTTCTTTTCAATAAACTATGCTGCACTAGGAAGAAAACACCTGATGATAAAAGAAATTTTTTTAAAGTGGGTCCTTAAACCTTACGTATGTTTACATGTAACTGTCTGATGCATACGTATAATAGTCTCCACAACTTTGCGACAGGCAGTATGTAGGAAAATCTAGGACCCCGATATGCAAAAAAAAAAGTTTTAGGAAAGGAAGGAAACTATATAAACCATAGATATTTTAAAGTAAAAAGAAATTGGTTTTATTTTAATACATTTATTATCAATTTCAATATATGTTTATTAAACTTCTCTTCCGTTTAGCAGCCCAAAGTCTACAAAAACAAAACTATTCCGTTGTTGAGTTATTGTAAAGGAACAAGTATTAACAAATTAGACTGGATTGGAACACTTGAGGCTTTTTAATAAGGTTAACCGTTGGGCCGTATATGAATCACAAAGTGTTCAAATCATACCCGTTTTATGCTCATATATCATCAGTTTGTTAGCTAATATACTTCATATAAAAATCAAAGCTTGCTGCAGCTATGCACTAATAAAGACAAGTTTAATATTATGTTAAACTATGTAAGAAGGATGATAACTCACTTCTCCTTGTTATAAACCTGCTCAAATATATAAAAAATGGTAACAACAAACCGTCCACCATCTCAAAAACCAAAAAAAAACGAAATACAAATTTAAAAGCAGAGCAACACGGACCTCTAAAAAGAGAGAGGTAGGATCAGGTGCCTAGGAGGAGTGAGCATCCTCTGCTGACCGGTCACACCCGCCGTGTGCTCTATATACCACCATATAAACCACCAATAATGAAAGTTACTACAACTAGCACTGAACAGACACAAATGATGATAATGTATTTTTTGTCATTAGACTCTACCAGACTGCAAACATTTCATAAGAATTAAAAAAATTTTATCAGGATTTAATTGTTTTCGTTTGATATTTCTCAGCGAATCATATTATAGAATATGTAGTTTCGTTAATAGGTTAAACCTCAATTAACTTATCTAGATAAAATTTAGCTGTCATAATTTTAGGAATTTTTGCCATATGATGCATAATTTTGATATGCTTCCGGAAGTTATGGTCTTGATATAAATGATTAAGATTCGCATAGAAGGTGTATTTTTTTTAGTTGAGTTACAATTTTATGATGAATGGGAATGTTCATCTACTTTTCCTGTCTAAATATCATTGATTTGCAATATTTATTTGTCGTTTGCTAAATGTTCTTTTTTCCACATCAACATTGGTCAATGTGTGAGAGAACAATCCAAACATTGCATTGAAAAGAACGCAAAACGTGTGATCAATAATTTTGTAATACAGATATAAGTCAACATTAAGAGAAGTCATAATTAAAGGGTTTATAATTTTTGTTTCAAAGATGTGATATACTTACAAATGTACACTATTTTCCCTTAATATCATGAATATTTGTAATCTACAGAAATTTTCAACGTAACTAGGAATATATCTGTCAACATTGCTGCTCCTTAAAAATCATGTGTCGGTCACTATTAGGATTCTACACCAGTTTTATATTTTCGATTTTGTACATCATTGTGTTTCTTTAAAAAACACAATTTAAGACTAATAAAAGTGAAGCTTACTTTAGTTTTCTTTCAGGTTTGTTCTCTAACTGGCGAAGCTGAGGCTGTAACTCAGTAGCAGTTTTATAAATATGTTTTTTTTCACAATGTCATAGCAGCCTTTATCTAGAAAATAAACATTCTTTGTCAATGTTTAACAAATACATGTGCGAGAGTTCTAAAAGAATAAAACGTTTCGTACTATTCGTCAATTTCATTTAAACAAAGTAAGTGAAAGAACATTTAAAATGTCATTTTATCTCTTTAAGTAGAACTATATTACAAATGATATTGATTAATATTTTGTTTCTTAGTGCTTTTATAATCTTTTGATAGAGTGAAAGGGGGAAACCCCCATTATTGACCACGGTGTAAAGTAATATTGACACAAGATACGCTTTACCGAATGTACACCATAGTATGTAAATACAATTTCTGAAAGTCTTGAAACTTTTTTTGGGCGTTGGAAAAGTGAGTTTTTAGTTAACCCTAAAAGTAAACATATCAGGGAGTGTACTTGGTAACAACCACAGAAGAAGGTACTGTTTCTTTCAGTATATGCATTAAGATTCGAATGTTATTTGAAAATTCGCATATATCATTTTGAAGTGTTGGTAAAAGTACGAAGCTATGCAGTTTTTTTCCTGTTTTCAAAAGGAAATACTGACTTCAACAATCTGTCATGTTCTTAAAATATAGTCAAAAATGATAAAACAAAAATAGCACATTTGCGAATAGTTTTAAAGGAGAAAAAGTGTCCACATCCGTCGCCCTAAACTAAATTTATAGATTACGTGTAAATGTGACCGCGGAAACACATTTTCTAATAGAAAAACTATTGGGAATTTGATGTGTTCTGCTACGTGTTTTAAAAATACGGAAATAGCACATTTTATACCGTCTTATTTACCCTATGAATGTCGAATGAGATGACTATTTCAAGTATTCTTGGGTTGACAAACGCTATATTTTTTGTGAAATTTAAAAAAATCACTTTAAAGTAAGGCAAAAAATGACTGAAACTGTACCTTCTTCCTCGGTCTTACAAAATAATTACTCTTAGAATTTTAGGAATGTTAATTGTTTCTTATTTTGCAAAAGAGTTGAATTTTTCTTATTTTGCAAAAGAGGTGAAACATGAAAAAGTTTCACTTGTCTCAGCAATTTCCACACTCTGAAATATATGTTTATCAAGTTTGAAATGACATTATTATGATAATATTAACATATATATTGAGTTTTTTTGTTTATTATAGCGCTCAATGATTCTAGAATTGAAAACAAATACCTTCGTTGAAGAAGCGTTTTGCAAACAACTCTGTTTAATTCAAGAGAACTATTGAATTCAATGTAATAAACACACGCATGCTAGTTTAAGCAAACTGAGTCGCTGTCATTAGAATTTTAGTCTATATTTTGTCCGAATTACCTTAAATTGACACAGAAATGAACAGGCATTGATATATTCATGTACACTTTTAAAGATAAGCATCTGTAGATAAATATCGGTCTGCACATGGTGGATCTACGTCGCTGCATTTCAAACGGTATTGTAGTTGTATCACAGCGCCATATGTATTGTACTCTGTGCAAAATCCTGTATTAATCATAAATATTTTTATCTATACACTGTCAAATCAAGCAAATCTCACAATCAAACAACATATAACATATCATACCATAGTATTTAAATCTCATACTATAGCATTGAAATCTTATAGCATATCATTGAATTCCATAGCAAGAATTAAGTTCTCATTTGAGATAGATAGATAGATAGATAGATAGATAGATAGATAGATAGATAGATAGATAGATAGATAGATACATAGATAGATAGATAGATAGATAGATAGATAGATAGATAGATAGATAGTATATATATTTGACTTATTTGGTATCATGTCATCATACATACAAACATAAATAGTGTACATAGTACGCATCAATAATGGCCATAATTTTAAAGACATAATAAATATGAGACCAGAATAACCCATGAAAGCTCGAAAGCTTATTTCCAATGGGTTCATTTTAAATGTATATGGAATGTAGGTATAATAGTTATTACTGCGGGTTAGTAGGCCGAGGCCCCTTGAGCTACAGAGATAAACACCCAATTTTGGCGAAATAAACAGTTTCATAATGGGTTGAAATTGCCATGCTGTAGCGTAGTGTCATTATTAGAAAAAGTCAAAGGGTGTCGAGGATTGTGAAATGGATTACGATATAAAATATGTTTCAATTACATTTACAAGGATACAAAAAACATGAAAGAAAATATTTGCATCAAAACATTCGCCAAGGTTGGTTTAAATATGCAATTAATGTTTGTACATGTTATTTGCTAGAGAAAAAATGTTGGAATTATTACTATGTACACTTTGTATTTTTAATAAATAATTGGACTTTTTCTTTAAACGGAAGTGTGATTGTTCAAATTTCATAGCATAGCACAGCATACCATAAAATACCATTTTATTAAGCCTTTAATTTTAATTTCTCATAACATGGCATATACATTTCATAGCACTGTGTAGATATATAATAGCATAACATTTAAATTACATACAAGATCATAGCATAACACTGTAAAAGATATGCATGAAATGACTGTATCACAACATGCCTTGATATCATAAAATGTTATTATTTACTGTATTTTGTATCATATATATGAACGAGAACATACATGTACCTAGTATGTACGATGATGGTGCACAAACTTCAACTTATATTGAGTTGGCTCAGTGTAATTCAGAATAAAAGCAAATGCTATGCAGTTTTTCAGGGCTGCCCTTTTAACCACCTCCGTATTCGTTTCTGGACAGGAAGTGACAAAACTGTATATATGTGTGTGTGTGTGTGTGTGTGTGTGTGTGTGTGTGTGTGTGTGTGTGTGTGTGTGTGTGTGTGTGTGTGTGTGTGTGTGTGTGTGTGTGTGTGTGTGTGTGTGTGATTTGTTTAGGTTTCTTTCATCAAAATTGTTTTTAACTTGAAGAGCACAAAATCCCAAATAATTTCAAGCATAATTGAATTTAGTTTTGTATTTATTCGTTTTGGTTGCCTGATTATTTATTGCTTTTAGTTGATTGGCTGTTCTGAAGTC
Organism: Magallana nippona; assembly: GCA_033439105.1. Taxonomy (NCBI): domain Eukaryota; kingdom Metazoa; phylum Mollusca; class Bivalvia; order Ostreida; family Ostreidae; genus Magallana; species Magallana nippona. Next base: position 24,474,196 of record CM065919.1, read on the forward strand.
ATTTCATGGACGGCATGCCTCTGAACAACAACGTTGTTATGCTTGTATGTTGCTGTAAGCGTTTGTTTAGATTAAAACAACAATTTAATGGTTAAAACATATTCACAAAACAAGCGGTTGTGTACAAACCAAACCTTCAGATTGCGTAAAACAAGTGACTACTGTTTTTATATAAAGATAATTATCTGGCGGCCGCCAGAAAACTATCTGGCGGCCAGATAAAATATTTTTTTCACCTGGCACCAATGGGCTTCCGTACCAAAGACATCACAATTCAGATGAGACTTAATTGTTACTTCCATTCTTACGTCTACTCGATATATCCCAGTGAACTTGAAATAAAATATACCACAGAGTCTGCGTAATCTGTTTCATATTTAGATATTTTAGTGGAAATGGACATTGATGGTAACCTAACATCAAAACTTTATGATAAACGTGATGACTTCAATTTCTCTATCGTCAACTTTCCATACTTATGTAGCATTATATACCTTCATCACCTACATATGGTGTTTTTGTCTCTCAGTTAATTTGATACGCAAGGGCATGTTCTTCGTATGAATAGTTTCTATGTCTAGACAAGCTACTGACAAGCTACTGACAAAGAAGTTGATAAAACAGTCTCGTTTGAAGTAAATACAATCTTCCACTGGGTCGCATGCTGACTGACGTTTTGCATACTAATTGTTAGACCATAACTAATCACTTAGTTGTCTACGGACTTTTCCGTTTTTTCTTGATTACGACAAAGAGCACACAGCGGGTGAGACCGTTCAGCAGAGGATGTTCACTCCAACATGGCACCTGATCCTACCTCTATTTTTTTTTAGAGGTCCGTGTTTGCTCTACTCCTGTTTTGTAAATTTCCTTTGGACTTTTGAACTTGAACACTGTTCGTTATCACCACATGTCATATACCAATTGATGTGCAATGACACAAGGAACGATTTTGAGAATACGTATCATAAATGACTTTGCTGGTGTAGCAGAGTTACTGCACTAGAAGCTTCTGCTGTAGCACAGGTGAATGTAACGTTACCCATACATTTCTTCCTGTTCATTAAAGCGTGGTAAGATTTTAAAGGATAAAAACAACACTGTGCAATTTAAGCTGATGAATTAATTTTATCTGATTTTGTCAAAAAGTAGCTCTTTGTATGGAGATAGAACAAGATATTGCAAATTTTAGTAATCTGTTTTACCATCGGTAGTTTGCCATAAATGTGCTGTTGGAAACTACCGGTAAAATTCAACAACCTCTTAATTTTAAAAGTTATCGTGAAGAACATCTTTGCCAGTTTGGATTACTCATACGCATTCACCTGATTTGTACCCTAATACTTGTACCGGATCAAATGTCTAAAACAAATCAAGTATTTAAAAGAAAAAAAGATTTGCTTCTTCTATACATGTTTATTGGAGGTAAAGGTGGGAAATAATTTGCATCGAAAAAATTTCAATTGAAAAATTATTATCAGCATATATTAATTTATCCTTGTTCACTAGATCTAAAGTAATTCCTATGAAAATTTTCAATTTATTTAGTAACTTTATTATGCGGACGATCACTAACAATTCAAGATTAATGACTCCTTATCCTGTCGGATTAAATATGAAAATACAGTTTGCTGTTTTCAGTTAGTAAATTGTTTTATCTTTTTTTATGAAAAGATATATATGAAAAATATTGAAAAATATTAATAGACAATGCTTATGATACTTTTAATGAGACAGCCGTTTTCAATCTGAGCAAAAACAAATGCCTTATATAAAATATGTTTTAATAATTATTTTAGATGTGAATTGTTCCATCTGCTTAAATGTGCTACATGTAAACACTTTTGTAAAGTAAATGATATGTTGGCAATCATTACGGGTGTGTGTTTTTTTATTTCAAGTTGTAAATGGTCGTCTTAATTTTTTTCGATTAATAAAACCTTAGTCTGATTAAGACTAGCCCCCTTTTCCTAATACACGTCAGGATCTCAAAATTAACGATAAGAGGTCATCTAAATACGACCTCTACATTTTCATTTTTAAGTTTGAGTTTTAAGTTCAGCTTTCATACAATCCAATCAATCACATACATGCTTTTAGCTTTTATCTATGAGAGGTGTAACTCTTCAATACTGGAGGTTACACAGATAACAAGCATATGTACATCAATTTTTCTATCTCTTTTTGAAGAGTTCCAAACGATTTTCTAAAGCAGTGAAAACCCTTCCTGATAGGTCAGAGGTCAAGGTCGTGTGAAGATGACCTCCTTTCGATACCTCTCAAAAAAGAAGGTAATGGTTTTAGTCATATCATAAAAACAGACTTTGTACATTCAATAGTCCGAATCATTGTCAGTCAATTTGTGGCTTCCAAAATCAAAAGTGTTTTTCAATATATGTGCACACTTCAGGTAAAAACTTAACAGTATGCCAGAGTTTGAAGTCGAGTTAAAAAAAACTAGACTTTTTACTATAATTCCAATACATTTTATTATCTCCAGGCCTCACCGTCACCAATATTTTAAAATCACTCAACTCAGTCCTCAACTCAAATCTTAAAAGGAAAAGTTTATAAATTTGAGATCAAAACTCAGACTTGAGGCAGAGTAATGACTTAATGAATGTTGGTGACGGTGTGGTCAAAACTTCATCTCACTTACGTCGTGTTCATGATGTTTTGCTCAGGCCTGAGTTAAACATTATATTGGTCTTAAATGCAGCATTCAAGATAGAATGGATGGAATATTTATCTGTTATCGTTATTTTTGAGGCAGTTAAAACAGTTATAATTATGATTAAAATGGTAGTTTTATAGAGCATCGAATGCATCCTTAACATTTTATTTGTGTACGATCGGTTTTTTAGTTCTATGTCTGTTTGTGCTAATATCAAGGGAAAGACAGTAAAAGTAGGTTCTACAGGGGAAAATATCCCTTCCTAAACGGATGTGTAGGAAGGCATCGTTGAATTCTAATTAATTAACAGAAAGTTGCCAATTTCGTGATTACAAGTAAGACGTCAATGTTGCAGTTGTTCCTTTCAAATGAACTATGTTCTACTAGGAAAAGAGCACCTGATGGTATGAGAAAAAAATTCAAGTTGGTCCTGAACCCTTACATATGTTTAACTGTCTGCAACATACGTATAATATTCTCTACAACTTTGCGACAGGCAGTGTGTAAGAAAATCGAGGACCCTGATTACCAAAACCAGTTTTAGGAAACGAAGAAGACTATAAACCATATATACTTTCAGGTAAAAAGAAAGTGGTTTTATTTCAATACATTTATTATCAATTTCAATATATGTTTATTAAACTTCTCTTCCGTTTAGCAGCTCAAAATCTACAAAAATAAAACAGTTCCGTTGTTGAGTTATTGTAAAGGAAAAAGTATTAACAAATTAGACTGGGTTGGAACATTTGAAGCTTTTTGATAAACTGTTGGGCCGTATATGAATCACAAAGTGTTCAAATCATACCCGTTTTATGCTCATATATCATCAATTTGTTAGCTAATATATTTCATATAAAAATCAAAGCTTGCTGCTATCAACTAATAATAATAAGTTTAATATTATGTTAAAGTATGTAAGAAGGATGATAACTTACTTCTGCTTGTAATAAACCTCCTCAGATATATACCACCAATAATGAAAGTTACTACAACGAGCACTGAACAGACACAAATGATGATAATGTAGTTCTTGTCATTAGACTCCACCGGACTGCAAACATTTCATAAGTATTAGAAAACATCAAACATTATCAGGATTAATTGTTTTCGTTTGATATTTCTCTGCGAATCATACTATAGTATACTTGTAGTTTTGTTAATAGGTTAAACCTCAATTAACTTATTTAGATGAAATTTAGAATTCATCATTCTAGGAATTGTTGCTATATGATGCATAATTTTGATATCCTTCCGGAAGTTATGGTCTTGATATAAATGGTTAAGATTCGCATAGAAGGTGTTTTTTTGAAAACGTTCTTAGAATTATTAATGCATAATAAATTTATTATGAATGAGAATGTTAAGATATCTACTTTTCCTGTCTAAATATTATTGATTTACTATTATTTATTTGTCGTTTGCTAAATTATTTTTTTCACATCAGCATTTCTCAATTTGGAAAGAACAAACCACACATTGTGTTCAAAGAAAAGCAAAACGTGTGATCGATAATTTTGTAATACAGATATGTCAACAAGAGTCATGATTTAAGGTTTTGTAATTCTATTTCAAAGAGGGGGTATATACAGATGTACACTTTTTCCCCATAATTCAATCCTTGAATTTTTGTAATGTACTAACATTTTCAACATAACAAGGAATATATCTATCAATATCGCTTCTTAAAAATCATGTGTCGGTCACTATAGGGATTCTACAACAGTTTTCTATTTTTGATATTGCACATCATGGTATTTCTTAAAGAAAACAATTTAAGGCTAATAAAAGTGACGCTTACTTTAGTTTTCTTCCAGGTTTGTTTTCTAAGTGGCGAAGCTGAGGCTGTAACTCAGTAGCATTTTTATCAATATGTTTTTTCACAATGTCATAGCAGCCTTTGTCTAGAAAATAAATATTCTTTGTCAATGTTTAACAAATACATGTGCGAAAGTTCTAAGAGAATAAAACATATCGTAAACATAAACAATTCGTCCATTTCATTAAAACAAGGTAAGTGAAAGAACATTTAAAAGGTCATATTATTTCTTTAAGTAGAACTATATTACAAATAATCTTGTATTAATATTTTGTTTCTTAGTGCTTTTATAATCTTTTAATAGAGTAAAAGGTAAAAAATTCCATTATTGACCACGTTGTAAAGTAATATTGACACAAGATACACTCTACCGAATGTACACCACAATTTCTGAAAGTCTTGAAACTTTTTTTTTTTGGCGTTAGAAAAGTGAGTTTTTAGTTAACCCTAAAAGTAAACATATCAAAGAGTGTCATTAGTAACAACCACAGAAGAAGGTACTGTTTTTCTTTCAATACATGCCTTAAAATTCGAATGTTATTTGAAAATACGCATATATCGTTTTGAAGTGTTGGTAAAAGTACGAAGCCATGCAGGTTTTTTTTCTGTTTTCAAAAGGAAATACTAACTTCAACAATCTGTCATGTTCTTAAAATATAGACAAAAATGATAAAACAAAAATGGCACATTTGTGAATAGTTTTAAAGGAGGAAAAGGTGTCCACATCTGTCGCCCTAAACTTAATTGATAGATTACATGTAAATGTGACCGCTGAAACACATTTCCTAATAGAAAAACTATTGAGAATTTGGTGTGTTCTGCTACGTGTTTTAAAAATACGGAAATTTTATAACGTCACATTTACGCTATGAATGTCTTATGAGATGACTATCTCAAGTTTTCTTGGGTTGACAAACGCTATAATTTTTGTGATATTAAAACAGAATCACTTTAAAACAGGGAAAAATATGACTGAAACTGTACCTTCTTCCTCGGTCATACAAATTAATTACTCTGAGTACTTCAGGAATGTTGATTGTTTCTAATTTTGCAAAAGAGTTGGATTTTTTTCTTTTTTTGCAAAAGAGATGAAAAATGAAAAATTTTCACCTGTCTCAGCAATTTCCACACTCTGAAATATAAGTTAATCAAGTTTGAAATGACATTATTATTATCATAATATTAACATATATTAGAAATATTTCTTGTTCTGTTGAATTTTTTTGGTTTATTAATGCTAGCACTCAATGATTGTAGAATTGAAAAAAATACTTACATTCATTAAAGAAAGGTTATGCAAACATCTCTGTTTAATTCAAGAGAACTATTGAATTCAATGTAATAAACACACGCATGCTAGTTTAAGCAATATGAGTCGCTGTCATTGGAATGTTAGTCTATATTTTTTTCCGAATTATCTTAAATTGACACAGCAATGAACAGGCAAAGATAGATTCATGTACACTTACAAAGATAAGCATCTGTAGATAAATATCGGTCTGCACATGGTGGATCTACGTCGCTGCATTTCAAACGGTATTGTGGTTGTATCACAGCGCCATATATATTGTACTCTGTGCAAAATCCTGTATTAATCATAAATATTTTTATCTATATACTGTCAAATCAAGCAAATCTCTTACAACATATACCATATCATAGCATAGTATGTAAATCCCATACCATATCATTGGAATCTTATAGGTATCATTGAATTCCATAGCATAGTATTAAATTCTCATTCGAGATAGATAGATAGATAGATAGATAGATAGATAGATAGATAGATAGATAGATAGATATTTGATTTATTTGCTGTCATGTCATCATGCATATAAACATACATATTGTACATAGTACGCATCAATAATGGCTATAACTTCAAAGACATAATACATATGAGACCAGAATAACTCATGAAAGCTCGAAAGCTTATTTCCAATGGGGTCATTTTAAAAGTATATGGAATGTAGGTGTAATAGTTATTACAGCACTAATACATGTAAATATATATATATATATATATATATATATATATATATATATATATATATATATATATATATATATATATATATATATATATGTTTGTAACAATGTTGTTGGCTCTTTGTTAATTATAACATATACAGCACTATGGCAATACACACATACTGCGTTTACATATGATAACATTAATAATATGTATTAAGTAAATTTTATATACTGTCTAGTAGTAAAAAAATAACACTTTCTTGTTTTAATATGCCCTTCAGTAAAAAAAAAAAAAAACCGATAACTGTTGTTTTAAATGCACTCTTTCCAGTGGAACATTTAATATGGGATGATTGAAAAATTCAAGTTTTTAATGTTATTATAGTAAAAGGAGTCGGCTTGACATGCCTTGACATGAGGTATAAAAAAAATCTTCATTAGAGGATGATCTGGTGTTTCCTGTAGATACAGCATAATTTAGGGTAAGATATTTATGTAAAAAAAAAAATGGTGCACTATCATGTTAGATGTTATATACATGGTTTAGTCTAAGCTGTTGAACTTTGTCTTTCACATTCAACATATCTAGTAAACTAAGTACTTAATAATTGACAATATGTAAAGGAAATAGGTTTAATATATACCTAATCATTTTGTTTTGACATATTTGTAGTTATCATGGCATAGCAAAGCATATCGTACCATATGATAGACATTATACTTGGTTTTAAATGGTTTTAATTTAAATGGCATTATTGGTCCTTCACACCTTTGGAAAAGATTTACATAATTATACAGGTCCACATTTGTATATGCCTTAAGGATGTGGAATCGAAGCGTGCAATCGACTTGAAAATGACAGGACAAACAATCAATTTGGGGGCAAAAATCAACTTATCAAAATGTATTGCTTTTCATCGAAACAAAATTGTAAAGTCTCTGTTATATTTAATTTTAACTCGGGACCTGCATGTTAGTCGACAGAAGCTATACCCAATGAGCTACAGAGATAAACACCCAATTTTGGGGACATAAACAGTTTCATAATTGGTTGAAATTGCCATGCTGTGACTAACTGTCAATACTAAAAAAAGTAAAAAGGTGTCGAGGATCCTGAAATAAATTATGATATAAAATATTTTTCAATAAATAAATTATTTTTATATAAATGTGTTGGCATTCATAAAAAAAAAATCACATTTACAAGGATTAAAAAAACTTGTGGGGAAATATTTGCATCGAAACTTTCGCCAAGGTTGGTATAAATATATATTAATGTTTTTACATGTTAATTTTTTAAAGAAAAAATATTGAAATTACAGACTCTATACACTTTGTGTTTTTAATAAACTTTTGGAACTTTTTTTTAAAATGTGATTGTTTGAATTTTAAAGCGTAGCACAGCATACCATAACATACCATATCATTAAGCCTTTCATTTTAATTTCTCATAACATGGCATAGAAATCTCATAGCATTGCATTTAAATTACCTACCATAGCATTGTATAACACTGTAAAATATATGCATGAAATTACTGAAGCTCAATATTCCTTGATATGTATTATTATATACTGTATCTTGTCTCATCTATATTAAAGAAAACATACCTAGTATGTAAGAAGATGGTGCACATACTTCAACAAAGGCGTTTTGAAATGCGTTCATTACGCAGTGATACTTATATTTACTAGGCTCAGTGCAATTCTGAATAAAAGCCAATGATTCACAATTTTTCAGTGCTGTCCTTTTAGCAACATCAGTCTTCGTTTCTGGACAGGATGTGACGAAATTGAGCGTTTGATTTGACCAGAAACAATATTCTGCTTCCTAGAACAAAAGTCAGATTCAGAAGTTTCAAAATGTAAAAAAAGTATTAGGCTAAAAGAAACTAATCTTTACATTGATTGTAAATCATACTATTATAAAAAGATATATAATTTTAATAAAACAATAAAAACGACTGACATGCCTGAAACAACGTATAAAAAATAATATATCAACATCATCTGAATATATTCTAATCTCACGCATTGATGGAAATTTATACACGCTTATTGACAGTTAACTGGGTTTTAAAATATCAATCAATCAACCTACAAATGAGAGACACTATAGAGTTTTTGAGTTTGAACGACTTTAAGAAATATTATGTATATATATATATATATATATATATATATATATATATATATATATATATATATATATATATATATATATATATATATCATTCCAAACGTATTGCATACACTGTTTAAATATAACAGAGAAAATTTCTTTATAAATAACATTTATTTTCAAATTATATTAGTTTTGAATAAGTATGCATGTTGTAACTTTCTAGTCCTGTAAATTCATTTTTCATAATTTAAACATTAAACCAACCGTTAAGCAGTTTATCATCATGAAGAGAAGAGAAATAGTTTCTTTGAAAATCATGATTGACTTTTCCTGTAAAAGAAAAATGTCACATAATTATATCGAATATTTTTTGATTGCATAAAGTAAATGTAAAAACTAGTGTCAATTGTTTTAAGCAACGTAAGGGTCTAAGCTATTTTTAAATTACATGCATTTTTGTGTATAAAACCTTTAATCGGATTTAATCTTAAAATGCTTAAATTAAGGTGCTATGCAACAAGATCTTTGATAATACAATACCGCATAAGTGTTACCTAAACTACAGTTTTTTGAAATGACATAAATAATAGGCATCTCATCTTTACAAAGTATCTGTCGACCGATGTCGTCCCTATTGGTTCATTTTATTGAATTGATGTTGAGAAAAATAATCGACTTATAAAACGAAAGTCGAAGATTTTATGTTTCAAAACAACATTTTTCCACATCGGATGTTATCTTGCATTATTCACAATAACTCATACTTTACTTCTTATTTCTAAAGAGTTAAAATATCAACCCTGACAAAATAGTTCTGCAAATACTGACCCAGTTACATTCACCACCTGTTTGGCTTGTTAATAAAGAAAGATGCATATAAATGACGATATCTGTATTACAAAAAAAACTAATTACAGTACGCGCACTCTATTTCTGAATTCTAAATATGAATAGAAATCGTTAACTTACCTTTTACCACCACGGGAGAAAATCAAATCAAGGTGAACAACCGTTGTTTTTTTTTAAATGCGGATATCTTATTACACAGGTGCATATCGCATTCGTAGCTTGTAACTTGTCATTTAAAATGACGTGTACTTGATTTAAACAAAGCCCATTTTAATTCAAAAGGAGATGAAAGCCATAAGTATGTCTTAAAACTGGGTGAAGGGGTACTTGACGAAGAAAAAGTGCTACTGCACTCATTTCCATGTGGTTTGCCAGGAAGGATCCAGTTATAATATGTATAATACAGTTTCATTGCGTAAATAAATGATTGTTTCTTAGGTTATGGCTATATATTTACATTTTCCAGTGTCTCTGTCTGTGATAACACTACTAATCGATGTTGTACTATACAGCCCAATGACTTCAAATGACGTATTGTTGGGGGGCGCAAACGGGTTTGCATAATTAATATTATGATATTTAATCGTACAACTGCTGAAAATCATATAAATATAAGTAATAAGTAATCATTCTTTGAATATTATGAGGTGATAATTTCGGTCGGGGCGTGATCAAATCTATCATAAAGCCCTATGCAATGTTTCGATGGGTTTTTTTTTTGGGGGGGGGGGGGTCATGTGAAAAATAGATGTCATATTTTTTGAATTTCCTGTAGAACATCAATAAAACGTTTTCTGATTTAATGATTATCATTTGCTTTTCCTGTAAACAAATTATTCCTCAGATCTGGCTTATACTTTGATATATGATATTTATGGCTATAAACCATTATTTAGAAAAGAAAAAATCTAAATATTTTGTCTTTGAAATTTGAGCATTTCGATATATTTTTATATAGAGCTTACAATCTTAAGGAGGTAAAAACAGAATAAAAATGGCCACGACCATCCAGCCCTCTTAAATTAAAACCTAATACAATATATTTTAGTGTATAATTTTATCAAATATGAGATCAAGCTACATTGCCTTAAAATTTGGCTTTTGATTTTTTGGAGCTCAATGTAAAAACAAACAGTGGAAAAGACGTCATCATTGAAACTTTAAAAGCTCAGAGGCAAGCGTATATCACAAAATTTTTGAATATTTCATCACAATCCAATGGATACTTTTCGAGATATAAAGCTTTAAAAATTCAGAAATTTAAATATTTATAATTATGAAAATAACAAGATACGATTTTGTTGTGAGCAATGCGGTGGTCTTCCGTCCGATTTTCAGAATGTTAAATAAAACCTTGACTTCAATGTTTGACAACCAAACATGATCTGGAAATGGGGACACAGTCTTCATTCAAAGGGAAAGAGGTTATTTAGAATGAAGAATAATAGCTAGGGATGAAAAATATTAGACCCATGTTGGTACCATATTTGAGGGGCCAGCCCCTTTTTCTTGATATCAAATGAGATGACTTTTTATTTTAAACAAAGTTTTATCAACATGTGTTTAAAAACCGTTCTTGAGATATCTGGGAAAGAACGTTAGGGACTAACCCATGACAAGCCGACACTATGAACATTGGTTAAACGTAAGAACCAGAACCAGAAATGACATCATCAAAACAAAGATGAATCGATCGAGCCGTCTCCGAGGAATCGCTTGCACAAAATGTGTAAGAAAAAAAAGAAAAATAACTAGACACGATCTCGTTGCGAGCAACGAGTAGATCTTCCGTCCGATTTTCAGAATGTGAAAAGTAGATCTTGACATTAATATAATTATTAGACAGCCAAACATGATCTGGAAATTAGGGTGCAGTCCTCTTTCGAATGGTTAGACACTATTTTGTATCAAGTATAAGAGTTATGGTCGAAAAAATATAGACCTCTATTGGCCCCCTAATTTTAGGATTGCCAGCCGTTTTCTTTATATCAAAAAAGGTATATTGATTTTGTTCAACAAGTGTTTAAAAACAAGTTACCGTTCTTGAGATATCTTGAAAAGAATGTATTAGGGACCGACCCTTTATCTTCTTATCAGGGCCATTTATCGAAATGTTTATGGTTGTATATTGTTCAATACATTATTCTGAGTATCTTTTCTTCTACAATGTTTTCAAATTTTTCTCATTTAAAATATAAATGATTCAATTTTTGGACTTCTAGCCCCATAAAATACAAAAATTAGTTGACAACTGAGAATGTTGTTTTAATGCATGGGTGAATATTTGTAAGATTAACATTATTCTTTAGTAATAAGCTATGAAAAAATACTTTAGACCTCTATTGTCCCCTTATTGTAGGGACCAGTCCCTTTTTCTTGGTATAAAAATGAAATGTCTTTTGATTTTAAACACTTTTGTTCCACAAGTGATATGAAAAAAAATTTTGTTATTGAGATATATGGGAAAGAACATTTAAGGGGCCGACCCATTATCTCCTTTTTAGGACCATTTAACGAAATTTTGACATATTGTTGAATACATCATTCTTATCATCGTTTCTTCTATATTGCTTTTTAAAATATTTTTCCTTTTTGAGATATAAATGATATCAATTTTAGACTTCCAGCCACTTAAAATCCCTTATTAAGTAATAAATGAAAAGTAATTTTAATGCATGGGTAAATGGCTGTTAGATATACTTCTATAACAGATTTTAGAAATAAAATAAGCAACTTATTGCGACTTAATACTTATACTCGTGTTATTTCTTTGTGGGCATCAATCAAACTAAGCATTCGGGATTTTTGTCATAGGATCAGTCAAATTATAAAACATACATAATACATGTATTTCTTTGTCGGGGATCAGTAGAACGTACATATGAGACTTGAATATCAGATGTCAATAAAGCATTAATAAACTGAAAAGCACCATACATTTATATTTGTCCACCAGCGGAAAATCACAAATGCTACTACATGTAAAACCCACTTTACTACGCATGGAAACTTTGAATATTGTTTTGTAAATTACGTAGATTAAACTTTTTTTTTTCTTTTCAACAAAAAATAGAATTTCAAAGGCAAGCTACAATCGCAAGGAAAATAAATAAAAGTCCTTTTCCATTCTATAAGCGTTATTCAGAGTCCATAAAATTGATGACTCAAACAAAAAACACAATGTATATGAATCATGACAGGTAAAGGGTTCTCGTCAGTTTATACACAAGGATTGTGTAATATATCGAGTTCTGTGAAACGGGATATCTGGTATGTTGTGAAATTGCGTATAAAGCAAATATTTCTATCACCGACATGTCATTCTCAATTGATTACCTTTGATTGTTTAAATGTGCATGCGTGCTATCAGTTTTATCGAAATCAAATGAAATTTATACTTTTTTAGAAAGGAGTTTTTTTTAATCATTTATTAAAGCGTGGTATTGTACTGCCACCTGTGCAATTAATCATCATTTAATGAATTGTCAATAAAGTTGAAAGTAAGAAAGACTCATGAGTGTTCAGTTCATTGATTATAGACACAGAAACGGTAAGCTATAGGTGAATAAAAAGCAAGTTCAACAAACGTCCTTAGTGTATTCGTCATACGGTCATATAACTCTTAGATTCTTAAATAATTAGAAAAATCTAAAACATGTCATTGGCAATTTGAAATTGCTCATGTTTTCTTTAATTAAATTCATTCATTTTTTACAGAGATACGTTTCAACCTGCTAGCCACATTTTTCCGTGAAAGTTGCACTAAAATTGTTATGTTTGTCCTTTTTTTATTATCTATAATTTACAATGCAAAGTAAAGAACAAAAGAGTAAAGTGGCATTTACTTGTGCTTTAAGCAATATCTTGCAATGAAGTAGTAATGTTTTGATAAAAATGTATAATAGCTACACCGAGGATTTTTTTCTTTTAGAGGTTTTGAGTATTCTTCTACTTTGTTTAAAAAGTACGTCAATATGATTGCATAATTCATAATTATCATTGTCTCATTTATTCCATTGGTTAAATACTTATTAAATAATCTTTAAAATAACAACATTTCAAACACCCTGTAACACCCTGTGCGGCATACTCTAAATCCTGGCCTGGCCTCAAAATTAACCTGGCCTCACTTTTGGCCTCAAATTTGGCCTGGCCCCAAATTTTGGCCTTGCCTCAAATTTTGGCCTGATCCTAAAATTTGCCTCCTCAAAACTTTTTGGCCTCATATTAAATAAAAATTCTCACATTTTCAAAGAGTTTTCATTGAATTTTTATTGATTTTTAAATGTTTAAGAGAAAACAATATATAACAGGTGATCTGGCTGATTGAGTGTAAATTTATTTTATTCAAGTTTGCAAACATAAATACATATGATATGCATTTGCAACACTGCTCTTTTCTTGTCAAGGGATGGATTATGCCCAATACTGAATTCAGAGACGCAACTCCTTCCCCACTTCAAAAAGTAGACAAAATGTAGAATAGAGATATCAGAATAATAAAGTAAAACATCATTTTTAAAAGAGACTGACCTGTTTGAACGATACATAAATATCTCAAACATTTGTAAACTGATTCATAACATCAAATCTCTATCCACAATGCAATGCACTTTAAAAATGCCAGTTCCATTACCTGTCAACACCAATCAAACCCGAATTTCCCTCCCCAGTAGAAATTCGATATCAGCCACCTCTGTCGCTTTATTGGGGTCAGATTAATTGCCTGCACTGCCGTTCAACATTTCACACGGTCTAATTTGATTAATGTCATTTGTGAATGACTGCAACATTGCATCCTCCGATAACGTTCATGGTCATTAATCATCAGCCCTTTATTAGAGTAGTTTCATGCATGTGTTGTTTGTATATTTAGGAAATACTTTTCCCCTATAAGGTAACTTCGATATCAGAATTTGAACACAGCATAACATGTTGTGACCTTTGATGTTGGTTAGAATAAACAAATTGGTCTCTGTCATTATTATTTATTTCTCACACATGTATTTGATATAGGTATTGTCCGATCCTGATAGTAGTTTAAGTTAATTAAGTACATTGAAAAAACATGCAATGGTGGAATACAATGGCAGTATTATATTCTTAAAGTGCTTTGGAATTTAAAAACAGACCTATTTCAAAATCTGAAAAAAAAATCAGAATCAATCATTCATACCTGTAGTCATATATACATGTATGTTTCAAAAGAACTATCACTATAAGACACTAAAGCCATTTAGTGTGATGTTTCAAATGCATTAAACATAAATCAATAAAAAAAATCAATACAATCAACATATGTGTAAAGCAAATAAAAAATAAAATTGAGGCCAAAAAGTTTAGTAAAGGCCAAATTTGAGACCAGGCCAATTTTTGAGGCCAGGCCAAAATTTGAGGCGAGGCCAAAATTTGGGACCAAGCCAAATTTAAGGCTAAAAGTGAGGCCAAGTCAACTTTGAGGCCAGGCCAGGCCAATGGGGCTAGGCCAGGCTAGGTTTTAGAGTATGCCACCCTGTGCACACACATATCCCGAAGAAAGGCCAGTCTATTCAATGAATTATAAGTATGTATATGTAAACACAACATAAACAGCCAATCGAAACAATTAAATGTTGATCTTAATTACTAGCGATGGCCTGTTCATGTATTACTTATCAACGGGTTTTGCACTTAGATATTGATCGTCATAAATTGTAGCTTGCTTTAATATTCAAGCTTGGAGTTAAATACAAAATACAAAAAACTTTCATAAGTGCATACTCTAAAACCTGGCCTAGCCTAGCCTGGCCTTACTTTTGGCCTTAAATTTGGTCTGGCTACAAATTTTCGCCTGGCCTCAAATTCTGGCCTGGCTCGAAAATTTCGCCTCTTCAAAACTTTTTGCGTCAAATCAATTTTCCCATTTTCAAAGCATTTTCATTGATTTTTATTAATATTTTAAGATTTAAGAAATAATCATTAGGAAAAATATATATAAAATACGTGACCCTGGTAAGTTTCAATTGATTTTATCCATTTTTACACACACAATAAATACATATGATATGCATGTACAACACTACTTTTACTATTGCCACGTAATAGATTATGCCCAATACTAAAGTTAAAATGCACCCTGCATCCATCCCCCCCCCCCAACACACACACACACACACACTCACATAAAAAAGTAGACGAAATATAGAATGTAGATATAAGAATATAAAGCAAAACATCATTGTAAGAGACTGACCTGATTGAATATAAATATCAAACATTTGTAAAGTGGTTCATAACATCAAATATTTCTCCCTGTGTAATGCACTTTAAAAATGCCAGTTTGCTTACATAACCTGTCAACACTGATCAAATTAAAATTTCCCTTCCCAGCAGAAATTCGGTATCAGCCTCCTTTGTCGCTAATCTTATGTTGGGGTCAGATTCATTGCCTGTACTGCCGTTTAACATTTCGCACGGTCTAATTTAATGAAAGTCATTTATGAATGACTGCAACACTGCATCCTCCGATCACCTGATTCAGCGGTGGTCATTCATCATCACCTCTTGATTACAGTAGAATTTCATGCATATGTTGTTTATATTTTTAGAAAATACATTTTCCCTAATCGGGTAACTTCGATATCAAAATTGTAACAAAGCAAAACATTTTGTGACCTTTAATGTTGGTTAGAATAAAAAAATTGATCTCTACCATTTTTTTTTCAAACAAGTATATGATATACATTTAGGCATTGTCCGATCTTGAGAGCCGTTTGAGTAAAAGTTAAGTGCATTGAAAAAAAAATGCCATAGTAGTGCAATGGCAATATTACATTCTTAAGGCTCTCTGCAATTTAAAAACAGACTGGATCAAAATCTACAAGAATCAATCACTTACACTTGTAGTCATATATATGTTTCAGTAGAACTATTACTATAAGATACTAAAAGCCATCTAGTTTGAAGTTTCGTCTGTATTGAAGATAAATCAAAAGAAAATCAATAAAATCATCAAAATAGGTATGTTAATTTGAAAATCAAACTGAGGCAAACAATTTTTGTAGAGGCCCAATTTGAGGCCAGGCCAATTTTTGTTGTCAGGCCAAAATTTAGGGACAAGCAAAATTTGAGGCCGATTGATATGTTTGTTTCTTTTCTGATGGAGAACGAGCAATCAAGTTCTGATTGATCAGGATATGAATCTACTTACCTTCATGCTGTAATACTTCATTTTTTAGATGATTGTTGCAGATCATTAAGAAATGTCTCTGGATAGAAATCTATGTTAATTACTTAATTAATTATTCATTGTTAAAGTTACTTCTGTTCATTTAATACTGGTATTATACAATTTAAATGTGTAGTTGAAGATGAAGTGGAATGTGTGTTCACAAAGAATGGACAAATTCTAGTTGCTAATACCCAGATTTGTTGTCTAAAATCAGGAGTTCGCGAAGAAACTTCAACTGGGACAGAAAGTGGATTATTGTGGAGGCAAATATTGATGTCTTTGGATTTTTCAAAGTCAATATTCTAAATTCTGTCAAAATAAAAACATCAACTTTCATTCAGACGCTATTAATTTTCCTTCTTTGAAATAAAATTGTTGTTTTTAAACTGTAATTAATGTATGCATATATAAACAATAAATATACAATCATTTTGCTATATCAAACTGCTTACAATACCGCTACAATGAATTTTTCGCAATGCTATTTCATGTTAAGCTTTTTGGGCAATAAAAGATAATTTATTTTATTCATGTATTCTACATTCTGATCTGAGTTTGCTGATAGGTGATGCAGTTCGCTATAACAGTAAATTTGTTATAACTGAATTCGTTATAACCGTAAAATTTTGCAAGGATTTGTAAGAATTTTTCCGGGGACTCCTCAAAACTTTGCTATATCCCAGATTTCATCATATCCCTGTTCCTTATTAACGAATTTTAATGTATATAAGTAAAACAGGCAAAAAAAATAAGTGAGTTTTGAATATAAAAATATTGGTTTTCCAAAATTTCATTCAGTAAATATGATCAAAACCCCGTATCTAAAACTATTATACACTGTACATGAATATTCCTAGGCCATTATAGAGGTTCCTCGCGTACTACATCAAGACATACTTTTTAAGACACTACGTCACTACGTACGGGCTAGTGAATCGCAGATCAAGAGCTCGAATCCTCCTTGTTTATCATTACAAGTACCAGTATTATTATTGTCATTACTATTACTATTACTAGATGTATTATAGCCATTGTCATTATATTTTTTTATTCGTCTACAGGTAGAATAAAAAAAGATCAGTTGTTCAGTAATCATATTGGTAGTAAAATTACAATGTGGGCATATTCAGGTGGGTTTTTTTTTTTTATCAAATAACCGTCGTTTAAAATCATTCACGTAAAATGCAAACAAAAGTTTCCTTGGTCATATCATTATATCAGTTAAGTGAGTAAAATATGAGAAATATCAACATACATGGAAATACCCTTTCATTTCCAAAACCCGGATAAAAACCCCTTTTAGCAACGGTTAACAACATTATACATTGACATCACTGAGTATGATTCCTTCTATTTCTTACGGAAATTAATTGTTAGTCACAGCTCTATAGAAACTAACAAGACTGAAATCTGACCAGATTATCGATCGGTCGAAATGTTTAGCAAGCTAAGAGAAATCACGGATTGCACGAAATAATCTTGATAGTGTCATTCTCAAAATCCAATACAAGACGACTTGCCTATTTTTTTTATCAAACACACTGATGTACAATAACAAAATTTCAGTTACTTTTATTCACTCTTTTCGATCAATTCATTTATTTGTTAAAGGTAAATGTAAATATAAACAATAAAATGCTCTCTTTGATAATTCATGCTGGTTATGAAGATAGCGATCATCGCAGAAAAACTTTATATAAACTGCTAACGTGGGTTATGTATTGTTTCTTTATTATCGATATCGCTATCCTCATATCCCATATGAATTGTTAAAATATCTGCCCAACATGATTTGCTTTTGTGATTTGGAGAAAATACGGCTTTTTTAATACAACAAATAAAAGGCTTAATATAAGCAATTGAATTTGAATTTGAATTTGAGTTCTTTCGGTTATTTCTCACAAATAATAATTTAGCAGGCATAACGTTTAAAATCTGTTGAAAAGAAAAAAGATATGTACACAAACCATTGTCATTGCTAGCTGCAGGTCTGTAGCTGCTTCCGGTCTGAAAAAAATTCGGATGGACGACCTTGGAGCTACAGTTCCTGCCAGAGTAAAAAAAAATGCAATTTACGGCGCACAAAAAATTGCACTAGTTGAGGACTGTTAAACCTTATTTGCACACACATTCTGTGGCAAAAATTAGTACCATTAAATTCCTCATGCAAATAACTTCTGATATCGTATCTTTGCTTGCCTCTGATATTCTTTTAAACACCATCACCAGCCCCGTAAAATAAAGTGGTGCAGTTTGTTTACATGTAAAAATGGGGACTCTCGATCCCGATGTAGATATAACATACTTAATTTTCCGAGGTTGGTTAGAGTGTTTCGGAGAAAGTCTGAGACAACAAAGAGACGATATCAGTAGTAAATTGCATTAGGAATTTATTGGTACTAATTTTTCCACAATTTATGTGTAAATAAGGTTAATCAGTCCAAAACTAGAGCAGTTTTTTGTGCGCCGTAAATTGCAATTTTTTTTTCTATGTGAGGCACTTTAGCTCCCAGGTAGTCCATCCAAATTTTTTTTTCAGACCGAGAGCTACAGACCTGCAGCTATGTCATTACAAACCTTTCAAACTACAAGACCAGTGTTGTATAGTCAATTTGAGACGTAACAAATTATAATGACACAAGTTTCAATGTTCTTCTCAAATGACACATTTTACATTGCAAATATTAAATGATGGAAACATGGGGGTTGATATTGGACCAAAAAGGGGAGATTTTCAACGCCCTAGCAAAGTAATACTATAAAAGCAAGATGGTACCATGTACCTGTAATCTAACAAAAAATAATTTCCTCTTAACAAAAATGTTTATTTTATTATTACTGACTTTTGGACTCCAGTGCAAAGCAGCTGCAGTAAATTATGATAAGAGTACATGTAAATTTTTTAAAGAACAAATCTTGAGATTTTTAACTGATATGTCAATGGGTAAAACTATACATGACAAATGATACACTTGTAGATGACGAGTGTGTGTACACAAAGAATGGTGAAAATCAGTATGCAAAATTTAATGAAACAGCACAAATTTGCTGCCCCACATCTTGTGTTCACGACAAATTTCAGCAGGAACAGGAAGTGAAATGTTGTGGAGGTAGGTTGAATGAACATATCATTTGCATGGCGATCAAAACTTTTTCCTCATTTTTGTTTTAATTGTGTAACATGTTTTAAAATTAAAACTTAATTTGCAACGTCCGAAGATGCATTGAAATCGATAACTCTAGTTTATTTCTTTCCTCTCTTATGATGAGTGTTTATTTTTTAATAAGAACCCTGCGTTATATCATCTGGTTCTATTGAATATGTATGTTGCTTTCATTTTCCTTTACTTTGGATTTTAAATAGGTAGAAAATGAAAAATGTTTGTTAATTAATAAACAGAAATAGTCGATTGTAAACAGAGGAAAAAGTAATAGTAAGCTCAACTATTCGTTTGGTGCCAGGAAATCAGATGTTTCTGATTAGCAGTAGTTTTGTTTTCGTTTAACTAAATAAAGATAAAATCTACAGACCAAATAAAGAGATTTGTTACGGAGATAAACCTTACTCATCACAAAACCACAAATGTTGTGCTAACGTAGTTACAACTGTAACAAAAAGGTAAAAAAAAAAGTGTTTGCTACAGAAAATAACGTATGGTAATGAAGCAAACCAGCCTTGTTTTTGAAACATTATAGACATTTTTTTCTGTTACCTTATAGATGCAGCAGCAAGAGAGAAAGAGGTATTCTGCGTCTAGCAAGACACATTTGGAAATCATGGCTAAGAAAATCAAGGCGGTGGAAATCAATATTGATGATGATTTTTCTTTGAAAAGACGAGCTTAGTGTCGTGCGAGTTTTGTATATATTTACTGTAATCCGGTTAATTTTTAATCATGAAATAAATTTTGTTAAATATTTACCCTTTTTGTTGATATAGTCTGTCAAAATATATGACTTGTCAAATTCTGTAGTTCAGTTTTTCACAATGTATCGCTAGTCTTTGAATAAAAAAAGAGTTTTTACAATTTGGTTTCATTTCTTTAATTAATGAATAAAACCCAAATATTTGCGATTATATTAACACAGTTTAATTTACAGCAAAAATATATATCGAGATATGTTGTAAATATCGAAATCTAAATATAAATTTATTAGATAAAAAGACAAAAAATTACTTGTTGAATGTTTGATAGGTTAAAAGGTCCTGTTCCTTGTTGTCAAGAAACAAATATAAAGCTATTCTTTGTCGACAGTCGCTTGAAGTATATAAAGATAAGATACATGCAATGTTGCCAGGACGTTTTGAATTAAAAGAAAAATTCATGGTTTCCCTATCCACCACCTAACACAGGCATGTAGCATGGGGGGGGGGGGGGGGGGGGGGGGGGGCGGGGGGCTCCAGCCCTCCTACCCCCCCCCCCCCCCCTTTCCACGAATTAAGATTTTCATGATTTGAGAAGTTGCCTTTTTATTTGGCTTGTTTGGCTTGTCAAGATTTATTTTTGGATTTATTTGTCCACCCCACCCCCCCCCCTTTCATTAAAGATGCTACGTGCCTGTATCACTCTTACGAAAAGTACGGGATTTTTGTTGGTGGGGGGGGGGGGGGGTATTTGTTTCCTTAACTCGACAACAATCGACCTCATAATCCAAAGCAGTAATATATTTCATGGAAGTCGACTTGTTAATTTTTTTTTCAAACCCAGTACCGGTGTTGTATAGCAGCTTTTCCCCCATAGTAGCTTTTCCCTCCGGAAAACCTATTATATAGTAGCCTTTTCCCCCGGGGGGAAAAGGCTCATATATAGTACTACTATTTAGTAGCTTTTCTCCCATAGTAGGGTTTCTGCCTCACGTTTTTGGTTCATATTTTATAAAAAATATTTATGGAAACCCAGTAAGGATTAAATCAATGTTTTTACACACCCGGTTCCATATATCTGCATTCATCTGTAATGGTTAAGTTTCGTTTTGCCGATTTATTATTTTTATAGACAATGCTGAAAATTAAACATGTGTGTAATGGAATTATACAGAGAACTTAATTGAGGTATTTAATTGAAAAAAGTACTTGGTTTTACAAGATATACACTTATATGCATAATTCTGTGTTCTCAATTTGAAAGTGAAAAATGTTTTGAGAATTTTTTTATTAATCTATCAGTTGCGCACCTTAAATGAAACTCAGAATAAACACATACATACCTGTGTTATATATAGGTATATGTAGGAGCGCTTTGAACAACATAGAGTTTGTAGGGTTTTATGACCTCGGATGTTATGCAATTATAAAAGATTGTTTGATGATATAATTGTGAACTTTGTTTTATTTGGTTTTGTACCTTTTATCTTGTTTGTATTTTTTAAAGATTATTTTTAACATTTTTTTTTTGATTCGTAAGTGAGAGTAAGAAAAAATGAGAGAGAGAGAGAGCATTGATGGGGTTCAATACAGTAATGACATTATATATATATATATATATATATATATATATATATATATATATATATATTTGCTGGAGCCATGTATCATTATTTAAGTATTTCTAGATTGTTATGATCAATAGTTATGTTTCTTTAACGTCTGCAAATAACACACATTTGATTTCTCACAAATTCAATCAACATGCTGAACATTGTATAAGTTGTATGTTTGTACGATAATAATAATACTGGAATGCGGTACGATAGAGAAATGTGCTAAATCCCTGTCCTATATAACAATTTGACAACGTTTTTGATAAATAGGATAAACGTTCTGGTAAACAAAAATCCCGGGTAAGGAATACCCACGCAACAAAGACATCTAGACATTTTTTGTATACATGTGTTTGGGAATTTTACGACAAGTTGATTAATTTTTACTTTGCGTGATTTGGGGATATCTTACAAAACAAAGATCAAGTTTACATAAACAATTAACTTAAGTTTTAACAATAAAATCGCATCTAGATGAGAAGAAAATATTAAACCTTTTCTATATAAGTATTTTAAGTAAATGGGATTTTAATTCTTAACTTAAACAGTATTTGCGTTTTAATTATATACGATACTGGGCCAAAGGCATCAATGAGATAGATAAAACGGAGATTATTTTTATTTTTATGGGCTAAATGTAACCTTAGGACTACTAAAAAAATTTATGTTAATTATATATAGAATTAATTTAACATTTGAGAAGATTTACTTTTGGAATCGGGGTTTCTTAAATTCAAAATGGAGTGAATTTTAATTCAAAATGACATGTACATGTTATGCTTTTACATGTAAAATACCTGAAAAATTTACAATGTTCAATTTGATTTGATTTTATTGTTTTTGTGATGATTATAAAAAAAAAAGTGACGCATGTTCCATAGAACTTAGACTGATCATTATCCTTAAATCAGTCTCTTTTTCTCTCTTAACGTCTTCTAAGTTACAATTTATTCATAGATTGTCATATTTTATCATTCATTATCGACTAAAGCAGACGACACACGTATAGCTGTAGATACACGTGGACAAATAAAAATGCTAAGTGACCTTGGTATCAATAGAGCAAAGTAAAAAATAAATGTTTTTTTTTTATTTTATATAAATTTTGAATATTTGTTTGCTTCAAATAATGTTTAAGTATTTTCATTTTTCAATAAAATGATTATGAATGTACGCATGCCCATCTCATTGCGTCCAAATAAAAAAAATTGAAAGATATATATGAAAATAATATGACTTCCGTTGTTTGAAAATTGAGCTACTTAACAGTCAATCTTATAAATGAAGTCATACAGTGTTTATAACATATTATCAGTATTTTCTATTTTTAAACAAAAAAATTTCCTGTTCGATTCATGTACGTGTTCCTAAAAATAAAGAAAAGTAAATGTTCCTCCCCGGTCTCTTACTACAGGTGTTAAAAGGGTGTGGTGACGATTACGGCTGATAATGGTAAATTGTATTGTCCATTTAAATGCTTTCAAAGATATGAACAACCTGGACTGCATGTTATCAAGTGAAATAAACTAAGATGTTTAAAGGGACGTCGCAAATCACGGTCAATATGTACCCATCTGGGAGATAGCTGCTATGACGCCGGACCGTGGATAAGACGTTCCAAATTCTATTATTTACTTTTCAATAATTTAGAATTGTTCCAATGTAATATTAGCATTTCAAATGCTGAACCAAAACTTGAATGTCTTGGGTCGAGTTACAGGCAAGGAGATCAGATTTTTTTTATTGGTAAACTAAGCTTGGGCCTTCTGCTTGTTTACATAATGTTTTATCATTCAAATCAGTTTTACATCTTGGTTTTATTCATATGGTTCACTTTCAGACTTTTCCCACCAGAGTTCAGACCAGTTTTGAAACTATGTGTAAAAATTTATGATTAGCCTCATGTTTCCTTATGGTTTTTCCCGTTATTATTAATAGAACATATTGTTAAAGAATGGCATTTTTGCCTAGTCAAGCCGAGTATTAAATAGGATTAAATGGGACATGTAGCATGTTTGTTTGACCCGAGAAATTCACATCATTGAACAGTTCTAAATAAAGACATTCAATTTCCAAATTTAAAAAATGAAAACTTAGCCATGCTAGATATTAATAGAAATTTTAAATGATTTTTCTTAAAATCATTACAAACAACTTCATAATGTGTAAACGGAGGCGGGGGGGGGGGGGGGGGGGATTAATGTCCCCAATAGACCAACATAAAGAGAAATGAAAGAAAGCATGAAGAAATAAAACAGCGCAGCGTTTTACAATTATTTTTTAGATCAGAACTCTCGTTTCGAATCTTAAACAAAACAAATGTTTAAGTACCATGCAATGCTATAGCACTTCCAATCAATAGCCTGTGTCGCCTACATTTTAGATCTTTTCGAAAATGCCCCCCACCCCGAACAAGCACACTGTCTTCTTGATCATCACACAATGTTCTTGTGGTTCAACATTCATTTTAGCTTTAAAATGAACAATTTCTGGTTTTCAAATATTTTGACACAATGAAGTTTTATCTATAAAATTTCCAGCGCCCACACAGCCTTTTAACATACAAGGTGTGGGGTGAGGATACCAGTTTTATGAAGTTTGAGACAGCCCCAGCCTTCATCACAAACTTGGTTTGGTTGGTGGTTCTTGGGGCGATATTTGTCAGGGCCCATGCAGTCTTACACTGTAGCTCAGGTCTCCAATCAGAAATAACGCATATACAGATAAGGATTTGGTTTTTGTTCTTTGACAATATTCTTAGTTAAGTACAACTTTCTTATAAAAACACGTCTTAAATTTTGAGATTTTCTTTTCAGTATATCTCTCTTCCTACAGCTTCTAGAACATGCTTACCCCCACATCAGTCCATCAACTCCCTCAAGAGGAGTCTTAAATTAGTAACTTCTATTAACTGTAATTTCTGTAATAACAGTACGTATATAAACTACTAAGTATAGAACGAAAGAGAACAAACATATGAAGTTAAAGTTAACTTTGTTGTTTATTTCGAAAGACATTAGGTTACAAAATGGTGGTATTTTATAGCTCCTTAAATAAAACTCAATCAACACATTCATACATATTTTTATACATGTGTATGTTAATATATAAAAAGGCATTTTTATGAATTCAAGTATGCAAACATACGCTCTTTCAAATGATATTGCCATTTTTTGCATAAGAACACAATATCTATGAGACATAACAGCTATCTGAAGAACATGATATAAAAAATACATTAAAAATTCAACAAATGGTTGTTCAATGTTTTTGCGCTAGATAGTGATCACTTGGTTCTCTACTTGCAATTTACAACAAAATATCCAAGTTTTTTTTTCAAAATTCACTCTTTCCTTTCGCCAAGCTGTTCTTTGCAATTAAATCAAGCTTATTTTATGAATATTTTTATCCAGTAAAGAACACGTAGAAAGGACATTTTGATAAAATGAATTTTGGGAATTCATTATTTTATTATTACTTTGAACTGTCTGGCAAACGTTTATTTTCCATTGCAGATCCAATCTACCCGTGTGAACTGTCTCATTTTGGTTGAAAACATTCACAGATAAACAGAATGGTTTTATCTTAGTAAGTATTTTTCTTGAAATATTACTCTGCTTTTTCTTGTATTTCATCAAAGGTGTTTTCGTCCTGTGCTTTAGAACTGAACTTTCTTTACTTTACAACGATTGATATACAAGTTTATACATTTCGTTGGTACGGATATCGATGTTGGCGCTATGTGGTCATTGTTTTGCGCTAACTGTACGTCGTAATCATAATCGACCACTTAGAAGCTTATGCAGGTTTCGAACAATGTAACCACTACAGCTTTTGAATCGTCTTTTTACTATTTGCACTATCTTTCTTCCTGATGGAAAAATGAGGTCGCTATCTCCAAGATGAACAATATTTTGTGAAGAATGGAAAACGATATCTGTTAAGAGTAAGAATGACTTCTTTCGTAATTTTTCCATATTAGTACAGTTACTGGGTATCAGCAAAGTGTGTTGTGGTTTTTTATTTGGAATATAGGTGGAGTTATAGATGTTTGCTTTCACTGTTACATCCAACAATGATATTTGAAGTTGCAAACTAAAGTTGGACACTTTTATCGGGTTTTCGATTTTTAATATGTAACCTGAAAACATTAATTAAACATAGATTATAACCTGATAATATATGATGAAACATAAGCGTAAAATAAACTCATATTTTCAAATCACATATTTAAGCGTTATACAAGTAATAATTGACAGTGAAAATTTTATTTTTTTTTTATTTTTATAGGACTTCGCTAATAGTTAAACAACTAGTAAAATCGTTTGTAAATTGGCTTACCGTTATATATTTAAGAAAAAAAAATAAAAAAAAAATAACAATTGATAAATTATATTTTACCATTTTTTCTACACACGTCTGCTGTACTGTTTATGAACTGTTTTCTCTGTGGCGCTGACTGTGAACATAACGAACATATACCAGAGGTCTGTCTATCCATTCTTGTAGGTGCTGGAAGGGACGTTGGCCTATTGCAACTGTAAGATGAAGATAGTATTTATCTTTTAACAAAGTAAACAATAGATTCTATCAGACATATTTCATATGTGACTAAAGTGTTATAGAACACATTGAAATATTAAATAAATGTAGATGAAAGATCATAATATAATCAAAATATAATCAAGGTTTAAAACTCAATCATCGCAATATTTGACTACTATAGTATCAATTGCATTTCAAAAATTCTTTTAAAAAAAACAATTATATAATAAAGGCATATTATTGGAAACAAAGTAAAAATAAATAATGTAATC
The DNA here is from genome assembly GCA_033439105.1 of Magallana nippona. Classification (NCBI taxonomy): domain Eukaryota; kingdom Metazoa; phylum Mollusca; class Bivalvia; order Ostreida; family Ostreidae; genus Magallana; species Magallana nippona. Next base: position 24,501,141 of record CM065919.1, read on the forward strand.
AGAAAATTTTGAAAATAGGCAAGAATTAAAAAATGGAATCTGTTGATTCTTTAATTTCTTTCAAAGAAAAATGTTATATTCCAGTATTGGTACAAACCATTTGGTTTAATGCGCTTTTAGATACAGGATCAACAATTTAATCATTAAGGAGGTGTCATATAGACCCAAATCTACAGCAGTTATGAAATTAGACTGAGACCCTACGACAGGCAAATGACAAGGTAGGTGTAAAATGCCTACCTTTCTGTTTTTCTTTTCACTTCACCGTAACAACATTTCTGGTTTTTAGGATCGAATGCAAGTGTCCCTGGATCACAGCATCGTTTTCCGGTTTTGATTGCCCCTCTATGAATTTCATTGTTGCAGCAGAGGTCGGATTGTTTGTCGTAGATTCGCTTCCCACAAAGAGAATTGGCCTTTTTCCATTCCTGCTTCTCACAAGAATAAAAGGTCGCATTTCTTTTGCAACAACTGGTGTGATTGGGTGAAGTCTTTTCTATCTTGATGCCATTTTCGCAACAGAGGTGCGTCGTTGAATAGTACACGTTGTTACCACAACAATGCAAGTGTAAGTTATGATCTATAGTGTATACGGTACCTGAAATGAAACATCGATGTAAAACGAAATTCAGATTTCTAGAAAAATACAAAACGATTTTTTAAAAATTTAAAAGTTTCTTTCATTCAACATTACAAGAAACGGAGTTATATATATACCATCGCAACAGATTTGCAGCCCCTTTTTCATTGCTCTTCCACCACAGCAATCCTGGTGAGATGGGTCGTATGTTCCTTTACCACAGCATTGAAGACGACCATTGGAGGGGAACACTTGCTTCCTGCAGCACAGTTCTTGTGAGGAATCGTACAATCCTATATGTAACCAAACCAACTTTAGCTTTGGAACTTTATGTAAAATTATTCTTTTTATCATTAAGATTATCCAGCTATTCATGTTATAAAAAGATAACACTCCAATGATAAAAAAAGAACGGTTGTACTTACCTGTTCCACAACATTGACCATTCTGGGACTGAATTTTCGCTTTACCAGATCCCCTACAGCACCGTTTAGTTCTTCTATCATACACTTCCGATCCACAGCATCGGAAGTGCCGGTCGTACGATGAAATATTCCACAGATCAGAGTCTGCACAGCATTTTTGTTTCTGTTTATCAAACAGAGTTCCATAACAATAGTCGTGTCCTAATGGAACAACCTTGTTCTTAACGCATTGTGAATGGGCCTTGTTGAACGGTGTTATTTGATTGCAGCAGCCATCATACTTCGTGTAGTTGTTCCCGCAGCATGCCATGCCTAAACATTTTTTTTTTCAAGATTTGACTGTCATGTGGTAGTGACGCATGTATTGAATAAATATTTTACATTCAAGTATATTGTTATATAGACAAGTTCCTCAAAATAGATATCACCTGGCGTTTGTGATAGTTGTTTTAAAAATTAAGAAAATTAAATACACACAAAAGATTTTTGTTTGTGAAGGGAGGGGAGTGGCTGGAGTCCTATGAAAAATACTTTGGCTCAACCATTTTGAAATAAAAGAAAGTGTGATAAACAGGAAATACGCTCTGATAAAAAGAAAAAAATACCCGAGTAAGGACTGTCGAAGGGGCACAGACATTTAAATTATTTTCAGATTTTTTTGGAAATGTTGCAAAAGTTTTCATTTATCTATACTTTGCGTGATATTTGTCAGTATCTTCCAAAACAAGTCTACTCTTACACAAACATTTCTTTTTAAAAAAAAAAAAAATGACTCATCGCATTCGTTGGGACAAAAAAGAAAAAAATCTCTTTTGTGTTTCAAATAAATTGAGCTTTTGATTCTTTTTCATAGGATTCGCGTTAAAAGTATGTTAACAGTAACCTAAACTACCTGTAAAAACTTTCATGTGTATTGTATTTTTAATTTTTAATTCCGTAAATTCCGATTCATAAAACTTTATTTTTGAAGTCGGAAATTTCCAATAGTATGCATTGTAAAAATGAAGGCAAATAATGTTGCTCTCTCTCTCTCTCTCTCTCTCTCTCTCTCTCTCTCTCTCTCTCTAAGAAACTTACCAACGACCACTTGAAAAATGTTTGTCCCACAACATATTTGTTCTTTTCCTTGGTTTTCCCCACTTTGAACATATCTCTCATGTAAAGAATTGGGCTTGCAACAGATCTCATCTAAAGCTTTGTATATGACATCTACAAAATATTTAACAAAATTATATCGTATGATTAGAACGCAGATAACGAATATCATTTTCATGTATATTTAAACACGTACAGTACCAATCCTACCTAACCTAACATCAGAGCAGACCCCGCCTGAACCCCGGGTTTACTTTCGGGGTTTACTTCGGGTTTACTCTGGGTCTGCTTTTTGAAAATTTACGTCCCCTCGGGGTTTCTGTTGAGTTCACCTGGGGTTTACTTCGGGTTTACTCGGGGTTTGCTTTTGGGATCCAATTTACCCACTGAAGTGTGAAGAAGACCCGTCTTTTATCTTACCTGTAATTCCTGTCCTTGTATATTCCAAATACACATGTAGCGTCTGTTTTCAGGGGTATACTTCTGATCAGGGTTTACTCTCTGTGTCCACTCTGGGTATACTTTGGGTTTACTCTTGGTCTACTCTAGTAAACCCGGAGTAAACCCCGAAAGTAAACCCAGGGTCTAGTTGGGGTTTACTTTGTGTTAGGTTGGGTCTGATCGGTACTGTATCTCAACCTTGAAATACTCTCTCTCTCTCTCTCTCTCTCTCTCTCTCTCTCTCTCTCTCTCTCTCTTACCTCCGCAGCACCCAATTTCTTCTTTACTGTTCTTATTCCGATCATACAAGGTTCCATTGCAGCAAACCTTTGTATCAACACTGTAATATTGAAGTCCTCCAGAAGAGGTGAGGCATTGGTCTGCAATTACTGTATAGGGGAAATAAAACTATTTGTTTTAAATATGTGATCTGACTCGGGTAAAACCAACGAAACATCCCTATGATGCAAGAAGATCATTTTAAAATTTTCAAACAACGCTTTACTAATGTATTACGTATAGACATTGGTAAACATGAATTTGAAAATAAGTTGTCGAATTAAAAGCGAATAACAGAGGTCACAATAATTTGTTATGTTTTTTTTAATTGCAAGTTGTTTTAACACTTATGAACAGTTGCTAGAAATTGGAGGATTGGCGTATCTATTTACGTAAAACGTTGAACTCAAATGATGGCCTATTTAAGAGAACTTGAATCGAAATGAAATTAAATTGGTATAACTCTACACATATTCAATAATCGAAGGATATTTCCTTTGTGGATTGGCATGGCAAAATATTTAACAAAGAGTTGGCCTTCATTAATTGCGATTAATGCTAATCAAAAATTCAAAAAAAAAAAAAAAAAAAAATGACAGCAAACAAATTTGATTTTATGGCCCTGTGCCGTTTCAACGCCACTCTGACAATTAAAATTGCTAAAACTTTGTTCTTTTTTCATAAAGTTTTAAGTAAAAAATATCCAAAATATTATTCAAAAGGAAAAAAAATATTAACAAACCCGTATTCCATCCAAATATAACAGAGAAAAGAATGCACATATAAAATGCGACTTCCATAATATATCGTTGCTTGTATTCTTATACGATCAACTATCAACGTTATTTATGATAATTGTTTTTCAAACAAGGATTTTTATAGACGTGTTTATCTCTATAATTAGAAGAGGGTTTTTTCATGTAAATGGATTTTCCTTCTTAGCATGGCACATGTACCTAAAATTCCTTCAGTCTTTTCTTCGTCATGTACGTGCTACGCAATCAAGTCGCGGGGGTCAATAGCAGGATATGCAGCGAACAGCTGATAGTGTCGCGGGAACGACAACTGCATGAATAGAATAAAAGTTACGCCCCATGTTATAGACATGAAAAGATTTCGTACGATATATATATATATATATATATATATATATATATATATATATATATATATATATACACACACACACACACACACACACACACACACACACACACAAAAGAGCTACATAAAATTCTTTTGTACAAAGGACTTTTAAATTTCCACGAGGCCGCTTTATTTTGCTTCTACATGTATCTTTTAAGTTACAATATATAGAATTTGTTTTCCGCACGAAGTAAAAAAAAAAATATCTTGAAAAAATCCGTGGCATAGTTGCTTTCACTTTATATGTAAAGTTTGTTTATATACATGAACATGTATAATATAAATAGATTAAGGAATGGTCCACTATTGCAAAATTGTTCCAGAAGCGGAATTTCCTTTGCAGATCTGTATTATTTTAGTTTTAGATACTTTTGTAGTGCGTAATTTAAATGAAGATTACATTTATTTTTGTTGATCCATTTTAAGCATCTCCTCTGGAATAATCATATAATTATACAATTATTTTAACAAATGTGTGAATGTGAAGTCTTCGCACCAGATCACAGGTGCTTAAGGACAGGGCCGCCCCCCCCCCCCCCCCCTCCATCCCCCACCCCAAGTATCTAGACCCCCGGGGCTTTACCCATTATATTTCTCATAAAAATTTTCCTTTTATGGCATATTTATAAACTAATGTATATAATTATTGCACAAAATTGCTTAAAACAAACATTTGGAGAAAACAATTATAATTATATAGAGAGAGGATGGAAGGGGGTGGGGGGTCGTTCCTGCCCTCAAGCACCTGTAATGCGTAGAAATTTTGCCATCCAGAAAAGCTTTTCCGGTTTTGTTTTTTAAATAGAATTTTAATGAGTCATAAGGTCGCAAGGTACTCTACTAGTTTCTTTTAAAGGCAACTCATGTCATATTGCACATGGTTTTGATTCGTACATGTTCATTAAGTTTTAAATAAACACATTCAAAATCCCAGGCTTCTTGAAAAAAATGAACTATTGTAAACGCATCTTCGCTAGCCAAGGGTTTACGATCCACTCTGCTCCTCTACACGAAGATGTTGTAAACGATAAAGAGGTATAGCGGTGCCGCCTTTTCCCTATTTCGCCTATACTCTGTCCCAAGTTATTTTTGCAGCACATTTTTTTTAAAATTATTCTATATTTATAAATACCTCTGGGTTCTAACGATGTTCATCAAATAGTATGAAAAAATCCCAAGATTTACTCTTTGAAACGCCCCCTCTAGAAAGTCTACGGGGATTTACCATTGTAAACAAAATCAAGTACCCCGGATGATAACGTTAAAAAAATGTGCGATGATGTCATGTATGATGATTAAGACCCCTTTAACAATGCAATTGTGCAATTTGCGTTTTGAGTATATTTTAACTAAATATTGTATAATATTGAAAATGTCTGATGTTTGCAAAAGCGCAATATTGTATGAGCAATCATAAACTAAGTGCACTAGCTATACCTCTTTAATAAAAAAAACAAGGAAATTTTTTCTAGTCCACTTTTATTTTTAATGATTTTTTCTTAAAATCATTAAAATTTGAAACAGTTTTATCATATGCATTCATCATTCAAAATGTGAAGGCAATAGAGAAAGAGAAAAGAAAGAAGCAAAACAGAAAAGAAAGTTATACATGGTGTTACAAAAGTTTTTTCATACAGACATAACCAATTGCTCATAGAGTGGCAAAGATAACAGAATCTTACAATAGAATATTGGATTGTGATCTTTAAATATAATGTGTAAACATCTGTTTTTTTAATGTAGCCTAAAATGAGCTTCGCAAAAATAGAACCATTTTAACAAGACCTTGGACTTTTGGTAAGACTTAACTATCTATTTCTTGCATCAAAACAAGTAAATAATGACGCCGATTTCGCGTGATATACACAGATTGCATAGTCTTACTTTAAAAGCTAGACAAATCTTGTTGATTTTAAAGAGCAAAAGCTAGGTGGCCAGCAACGAAATAGACAGGCCTACATCACATTGCTGTTTGACACAACTACCCAAAGTCCAAGCTCTTGTTAAAATGGTTCTAAACATACATTTACATGAACATTAGATATGTATTCTTACCATATCAATATATTGGCATTCTTCAAGTAACATGCAAAAACTAGCACTTCCAATAGTCATTCATAATTTCCAATTTCACAGAAAACATATAATTCATGTATATCAATATATAAAGGAGGGAAGAGATTGCACCAAAATCCGAGATCCATTCTCTGAGCAGCACTAAATTAATGACTCCATCTCATCAAGTCTTTATCAACTGTATTCTCCTGATTAACAACAATCAAGATTTTTTTTTTTTTAAATCCGAGTCTCTTGGAGTCTGGATTTGAGTATCACAATAAAAAATCATGAGGACATCAGAAAGAGAATCCTTGCTGTGGAATGGTGGCGGCGGCATTGAATTGGTAGGCACCGCCTTCTGTTGTGGTGGGAGCTAAACTTTGGTCCTCCTCCTGACAAAGAAAAAAATTGTAAAAATGAAGTTTAACAACTTTTAATGCAAAAGACTTTGCAATCAGCTTAATCAACCCTTTCACATTTTGGGAATATTCGATATATCATTGTAAATATTTTATGTGATATGTACATGTAATATGTACATATATGGGAATGTGAAGGACTAATAAAATTTTTTCAATCCCACAGCATTAAGAATTGATATTTGAAAACTCTAAATACCCCAAAGACAAAAACAATCATTTTATTTCTAGGCGCCTCACCTCTCCAGAGAACCACTTCTCAATGATTTCCAGGGCTGCCTTGTAAACATGCTCATTTTCGTGGTTTTGGAGGTTCTCGATCTTATCGAGTCCCCCAGACTCCTCGATCATTACACATACAATGTCCTGCTGGTTCAACTTCTCCGCCGCCTAGAAATAAACAAAAGAAATTATGGTTTGGTTTTTTTCTGCAGAATGGAAAAGTTGTAATGAAATTATGAATTCAAGAGGGCAATACTTTGGCTACAAAACAATTTGGCTTAAACATATCAATACTCTTGATACTGCAATGATTGGGACAATTTATGAAAGCTTCAGTTTGTAGAAAATCAAATCCTAAAGCTTGATTTCAATAAGATATTACCAGAAATATTAAACTGTTTGTGTAATTTAGCCAACTGAAAACAGTAATTTGGCATTTTATCTACTAAAGTACACAACAAGGGTCTTTAAAATACAGTACAGATGTAAATTCCTTTTCAATTAATCTTAAAGACACTGCTCTTTATAAACACATACATTGTCTCTAAATTTCAGTTCCTGTGTTAATTTAACACATTTCAATCAATCCATACACACTTACAATCAGAACATTGGAGAGAGCGTCCAGAATAACCAGTATGACCTTGGCCTCTTTAACGGTCAGGAGGTCACACAGGGGCTTGATGGCCCCCAGCTGGACCAGGTAGGCGATCTGTTCCACAGTCCCTCCCGAGGTCAGGTTCGTCACTGCCCACACAGCCTCTTTCTGGCTCTTGTAATCTCCCTGTAAAAATGAAATACAATGCATGTCAATATGTGAAAATTTGCCTACTGATTTTTGTATAAGAATGAATACAATAACAATAGAATTTATATTCATAAAAACTGGGTTGGGCAGTTTACACTTATAAAGTTACTTAAGCATGTTAAGCATCCAACAAGTTTTAAATCAATTGTCAGTAGCATAAAAAGTTTGCATTGATAGACATGAATCTAACACTTTAGAATAAGTTTTCTTGTTATATGTATCATAAATGGGATAATTTTTTCTTGCATTATCACCAGTGTGAGATTGGTTTGTCCAGTGTGAGACGGCCGTGTGAGATTTTTTCTGTCTTACACTGTGTATAACTACGCTGCTTAAAAACATAAACAAATGTTGTCTGCTGTATGGAAATACAAAATGATGGATTGAGAATATCCACTAAGTAACTGTTTTGCTTAATTACAATTTAGTTACAATTTATTATATTTTTATTGAAAAAAAATGTCATATGCTCTCATTTTAACTTGCAGTATTTGAAGCACGCGATAAATGGGATAAACCGAACATAATCTTTTGAATGTCATAACAGAATGTTGTCAGACCTGATTTTTAACGTAAAATAATGCCAAAAAAATAATCATTCATTATATACTCGTGTGGGATAGTGAAATTCCACCTCAGGGCCAAGATTCACTGTCTACGACTCGGCAAAGCCTCGTCCTAGACAGTGAATCTTGTCCCCTCGGTGGAATTTCACTATCCCACACTTGTAATAGTGAATGATTCTATTAATCCCTATGCTCTGATAAATCACACCAGAAACAGGTATTGTTGCCCTCAAAGCCATATAACATGTATAATGTAGGAAACCAATAATTTCAAAGCAGTAAACCCACAACACGTAATCGACTATAACGGCGAGTTGCATTACCTTGGTGAGGATGTCCAGTACGGGGGGTAACAGCTGCTGGTCAATCACCTGCTGGATCTGCTGGGTGTTCCCCGCCGTGATGTTGGAGATTGTCCAGGCCGCCTCCTTCTGGATGTTGATCTTGTGGTGCTTCAGTAGGTTGTGGAAGGCCGACAGCGCCCCGTGGTCCAGAATGCACTGCGTCTGGCTGTCATCGCCTGTCACGATGTTCCCAATCGCCCTCAGGGCGGGGGTTATCACAGACACCTCATTGCTGTTAAGAAGTTCAACAAGTCTGGTCACAACATCTGAAATACAGGTTTACTTAAAATTTCAGCATCATATACATTTGGTTACTTTTTTAAAACACCAGTATGGAAAGGGAAGATAAAGGCAGGAAGCTATAGGAGGTTAAAATTTTCAACATACTTTACAAGAAAATGCTTTGAAAACCCTGTGTCTCTTTTAAACCAGTCTTACTGGTAATGCAACCCCCCCCCCCCCCCCAAAAAAAAGTCCAAAACTTGTAATGTACTCACTGCTGTCTATCACTTCCTGGATTTTGTCGTTGGTTCCGTCTGTTAAATAGGACAGAGCCCAGCAGGTGTCTGTCAGCACCTCCCTGTCACTGTGATGTAGCAGTCGCGCTAGTGTTGGCAGAAACTGTCGCACCACCTTAAACTTGGGAGGAGGGTTCTTGTTTCTGCACAGGTTGGATAATGTCCACGTAATGTTTCTCAGAAAACCAGCCTATTGGTATAAAACAATTTATCATAAGTGAAAAAATGATTACAAGTGCCGAGGGACGAGAGTTTTCAATCTATTTGTAGAGCAATTTTTTTTAGATGCAAGAAATATTTATATTGGCTCTCTAGCGTCTGCTGCCTGTCATGAGAGTTTTTATTTTTAGAGCAACAGGTCAGCAACATCTGCATCTTGGATATCTAATGTATTTCATTACCATTGCTGCATATCTTTATATAAGTGAAGTACTTAAATCAGTTCAGTGGCAAATTAATTTGCCAGGACCATTTGCAATTTTTGAATTTCTTACTGGTGTGTCCGTCTCAATCAGTCTCAACAGGGGTTCCACAATTCCTGATTCTGTCACAAAGTCACGAAGATCAGGACCATCACCTACAAAACACAATGGTCACAGTGAACAAAATCGTCTACTGGAGCAACGTGATTAAAGAGAGGCCTAGGGAACATGTTTGAGCTACTGTACACGTGTCTACAAAACGCTTTACATATAGTCATGGCTTATGACTTAGTCTATTGAGAAAAAAAAATAAAAATAAATAATTGACTTGTGTCTCGGCCACTGCTGCAATTACTGCCTTACAGAAAAGGGGAATAACTCAAATCTACAAATTCAAGATAAAATGGAAAACAGAGTTATTTCCCTTTCAAAAGTTGCAATCCAAATTAAATACCTGATTGCCATTTGATATTTTAAAGTTTGGTCTGATGAACCAAAGATCAAATTTCTTTGCCTTACCTGCAATATTTCCCAGTGCCCACACAGCCTGTTCACATACATTGTGGTGGGGTGAGGATAAGAGTTTAACGAAGTTTGGGACGGCCCCAGCCTTCACCACAAACTTGGTCTGGTTACTGGTTCCTGAGGCAATATTTGTCAGGGCCCAGGCAGCCTCAAACTGTAGCTCAGGCCTGCAATCAAGAGCAATGCATATTAAAACTAAAATTTCCAAAAAATGATATAAAAGATAAGGATCTAGCTTGTGCTCTCTAAAAGAATTTTTAGATCCCCCCCCCCCCCCCCCCCCCACTTTAACAAAATTTGATATACAAAACAAAAAATCTCAGATAATGGGCGACATGGCGATAATTTATTCTTTTAAAAATTAACAACCTGTCATTGTGACCTAGAAACTCCACCATTCTAGGTATAACTCCAGCCTGAATGATGTCATCGATGGGAGGGTTTCGTTCTTTGGAGAGAAGTTTTCTGGCCGCCTGCGTGCATTGCATCTGGGTCTGAGGTGAGGTGCTGTTAATGCCAGCAATGATCTCCACAAGTGTCAATCCAGGACCCTTCAAACACAAGAATAGATTGTCAAACACCAAATGTTTTCCCTCTTTTTTTTTATTATGGCCATTATATAAAATATATAATAATCTTTGGTTTCTCAGGCTAAAAAAATTCAAAAGATTAGATAATGCGTCAGGTAGGTATTTTAGTACTATTGCAAGATTTGCAAAGGGGAGTAACTAAAATTGCATATTTTCAACATGGAAATGAAAACCAAGTTAGATTTACTCCCCTTTCAATATGGAAATGAGATGATTGTGAAACATTTATGCACATATAGTTCTTGTTTGCTAGTAAAATTTTTATTTTATTTTGGCCTTACTTTAATAATTTCAATGTAATAATGGCTCAGTAGTATTCAAATTTACCAAAATATTTGAATATAATTTAATTCTGGTTGTAACACACTTTCTGATTGGCTAAAAAAATTATTTTATATTGTATAAAGAATTATGCCTACTTCATAGTAAGACTAACGGCAAAAACGTATTAATCCGCCTGACGTTACATTTGAATTTTGTACAGTTTGATGTCATTTTAAAGGTAAAATTACCATTTTTAACTACAATTCAGAGTAAAAAAAAAATTAAATTATAAGCAATGAACACAATATTTATTAGTTTTATATGATATAAAATGGTTTGAAACAGTTTACGCTTTTTTATAAACCGCTTTGCGGCTTATAGAGCGTAAACTGTCCCAAACCATTTTATATCGTATAAAACAAATAAATATTGAATTCATTCCTTTAGTAAAGAAATTGGGTATCTGAATTACAATGTGCATTGTGACAATGAGGTGGGTTTTCTTCCTCTACTAAGATCATTACCTTGTTGGAATTATCTTTCAAAGGACTTGTTGGTTCATCATCTTCCTCGATAGCGACATTTCTTCTTTTCAGAAGTTGGTCGTCTTTCTTCTGTTTTCTGAGCTCGACTGAAACATCTGTTCTTCGCCTTCTCATTTCCTGTGTATTATTGCAATGGTAGAAATCAATATAATACAAAACTCAAATACATGGGTATTTGATGAAATCAGTGCATATTTAACATGTTTAACATGTACAGTCTAACATTCACAACAAAATACAATCTACATTATTCAGCATCTAGTACAGTGAAGTCGCCAATTCTGGATCACGTCAGACTCTTTGATATTTTACAAAGCTGTTCTATTTAAATTTTATACTATATATATATTGAAAGTACATTTTGTGAGTTATTAGGCATTCATTTTGTTTTTCAAAATAAATTCTCGGAAACTATATTTACAGAGGCATTTCAACAAGGCATGGTTTCCCCAGTTTCGAATCATTTTCTCCATTTTCAGGTCATGTGACTTCAAAGTGTCAGTAATGTCGGGCAGTCGTCATAGAACACTATTTCTATTAATTTGCAGCAGTGAATTAATGATTCCGATCAGAAAATATATTTACAACTACTGATACTCAAGTAACAGGGATCAATTTCTAAATGTAAATGACAGTCGGGATTCAGAATGAAATGATCATCATTATGTTATCATTGTGACAAAAAGAAAAATAAACTCAAAGAAAAATAACAGACAAGATAAATAAAATGACACCTGAGCTGGATGGATCATTTTATTCAATTGAATATCTTTTTCTCTTTCACGTTATCGTAAATCCATAGAAAAATATGATTCAGGTATAGTGACCCGCAATTGGGGAAATTCCTTAAGATTGATTAATTAATTGCTGTAAATTTATTTGAGCAGTTATCATTCTGAATAATTTCTGACATATAACTGAATGCATTGCAATATTTTTCATCCATTAATGCCCTCCCACAACTTTTACATCAACCGTGCTGCAGCGTAGCATGTCAAAGTAGTGGGAAAATCTCCATCTCGAAAGCGCTTGATTTCTAATTTCGTTTCTCGGTGGGTCTGTAAATGTTAATTTTCGAATATCGTTTAATGCTCAAAGAGAAAGGCCTATAGTTCTTGATCAATGTATTTATTAAGTTTTTTTCTGCTTCAATTTAAACGAAGTAAATCACACACACAAGTGACCCGGAATTGGAGACTTCACTGTATATTTAATTGGTAGACTCAATGCGAATAAAAATAAAAATCAGGAGATAACGAAAATTGTACATGTGAAAAAAATCTTAAAAACCACAAATTAGTTTTTAATTAGAACAAGGTCAATGACAATTTTTAAATACCATCTATCCTTTCATCCGTTTGATATATACTTACATCAACATCTCTGCCTTTGTTTTTGTAGGTTTTTATTCTGTTTTCGTTGGCTGGCATTTTAAATTTTTAAAACAGGAATGTATAAAAGTAACAGAATGTGATGATTTCGACAAAAAAGATCTCTGAGACGGAGGCGTGAGGATCTGTAATGAAAATTTTGATTCAATAAATCGTTAATATTTATCCAAATTTATATATTTATCTCAGAATAAGGATTCTTTACTCTTACACATTTTTTTTTAAATAAAATAATTACCTTTAAAAAGCATAATAAAACAATCTAAATGAAAAATAAGTTTAATTAATGAGGGTGCTTTTATCAAATTAGAAACGTTTACATCAATTTATATAAAAAAAAAAAAATCGGGTGAAAAAATTGACAAAATCTTGATCTATCATATCAATCTTTTTACAGTAAATCTAAGATAAGAAGATATGACAATCCTTTAGGTTAATCGTCAAGTTAATTTATGAATACTTACAGTGAATAAAAGTAACTCAGCAGTTTTTGCACGAATGCAATTTGCAACTTCTCTCGTCGAAAGCTTGTAAGAAAATAAATCTTTGAACTTGCCGGCTTTTGTCACGTGGAAAATTTTTTCATTGGTCGAGTATAAGAAAACCAACATTTGATTGGATGAATCTATGGCAACAAACCATGAACTCATTTTGCGGACTTTCGGGTTCAATGCGTTCTTCATATAAATTTAAAGAACATAACCGAAAAGATTCGAAGAAATAAGTAGGTTTCTGGTGAATTTGAACACCAAGCACTTTTCTTTATGAAATCTACTTTTCTTTTGAATTTTTCATATGCCAAAATGTTCTTCTGTTTTATGTTTGTTAAAAAATATTAGCCTAAGATTATTTTAATCAATTTTGAGTTGAGATAAATCAAGAAGAATTTAGTAAAATGTGTTATGGATTAACCACTGGGGACGATTTAGGTGCACACCTCATTAGTAAACATGCGCACAAAGCATAACCATAATAAACAATCATGTCGGCGGACGAGGATACTGAATTGAGGGATCTTGTGGCTCAAACACTTGAGGCAAATGGTGTACTGGGTAAAATAAGGGTAAATATGGCATCAATTTATATCAATGGTATGCATATGTCGATCAATTTTTGTTATTCAACGCAGGAACATTTCCATGCATTGACCTGTGAATTTTAAATGCAGGCATGCAGAGACAAGATTTTAGGTTATCGTACACATGGCACAATTTGGGGGAAGGGCTTATGCTTGTTTTCATGACCAAATATCAAATCAAGAAATTATTTTTCATAATTAAACAGAAATTGTGACAAGTATTAAGTACTTTAGGCAAATATGTATATCAAGAAAGTTACATATAGAGCAGTATGTTTATTTTAAAAAAAAAAAAAAAAGGGGGGGGGGGGGGTCAAAGAATTGCATTAGCAGGAACCATACAGGTCCAATCTATAAAAACTCTGTTGCAAAAATTTGTTAGTTTGCATAATTTTTGATCTGCATGCAATGTGCAAGCTATGTGTTACCTGAAACTTGTTACAACTCAATTTGAACTATTGGACATACAATTATTGTCTGAATCAAAAGAAATTATCAAAATAATCTTATGTTACAGTAGATATCTGGAAATCCAGATAAAAGACTGTCAGGAAGCTTTGTAAATAATACTTAGTTGCACATTGTGCTATGTTACTATGTAATGAGAGTAGCTATATATATCTAAAATGAGCTAACAGTAATACATGTATTATAAATATAATATTTATATTCATAAAGTTGATAATCACAATTCTATTCCACTATATAATATTTTTTTTCTTTTGCACATTTCTTTAGAAGTTAATGATATATAAATAGTTTATTTCATATAGATTAACATGAGGAGAAAAATTATTTTTTCTTGACTTTCTTTTGTTTTTGGTTTTATTTTATCTTTGGACTTGTTTTAGTTATATATTGTAATTCTGTACAACATTTACTTGAATCTCTTCCTTGTTTGATTATATAGGCACAGCTAAGAGCTAGTGTATTCCTTGCATTGGAGGAGCAAGAACAAAGTCAGGTATGTGATAATACACTGTATCTTGTTTTTGTTAATAGTCTTCTTAGCATGCATAAATTGAAAGTAAAATGTAAGAAGAAAAATTCAGAGCCATTTGCCCAAGTAAAAGTGTTTAAGAAGATATAATAATATTTTTCAAAGTTGTTTAATTTCTTAATAGACATTTTATTATTTTCCTGTATGTATGTTAATTTGGCACACCAGATTTCATAGATGACTTTTTATTTGCTTATGATACATACAGGAAAGCTCATTTTGAACCTTTGAAAGTACTGTACAGTGAAAAATAAAATAGGTAAAAAGTGAGTGTTCATTTATCTTATATTATTTTCTGCTCTCTCCACAGGGAAATACCAATCCTTCATTGAAACAATATTTAAGCACAAAGGAAGGTAAGACATTGATACTTTGTGCAACTTCTTCAATCTGAATTTTGGACTTTTGCAATCTCTAGTTTTAGGTTTTAGTTGTAAAATTTGTTTAACTGAATGCATATGCTTTTGATTAGAGTACACAATTTTTTCATTTAGGCCATAAAAAATTAATCTCTTAGTTCTAGGCCAACATTTTCAAAAACAGATGTGGCTGGGCGGTGATAATTTTTTCTTTTTATTTCATAAAAAAAGGATGCGGCATTTTTGTTTTTATTTTAACAATGTGTAATTCTTATTCAAATCTAGAAAAAGCGATGTTTTAAAGCGAATAAAAAGTTACTTTGCAATGAATGAATCGGAATTATTAGCTCAAACTAAATGAAATAAACAAGTCATCATGTTCTTCAAGAAACACTACAACTACGAGGCTTGAGAAAGCCATGTGTTTAAGCATAATGGGATTTTTAGTATAGTTAAAGCTGCAGGAATTCGCCTCCAATATGCATTTGAGATTAAACGACTTTCTTCTTCATATACCCAAACTAAAATCATTGCTGTCGCAATCATAACTTAAACACAGCGTCTCGTAACTAGATTCAGTGGCCATCTGCAATTGTTATAATTAAACTGAATCTTAACGATGTTTGCAATTATGTTCTTTATTTAAGTCAAGCGGTTTACTGACTTGAGTATCTAAAATGCGGTCCTGAAATTTTATTTCATTCATTTAATGATGGGAAATGCGCAATGTTAAATTAGATGCGCGCGGGCCTGAGAACCAAGGAATTAATTTCTGATGGCCGTATAGTAATTTTAATTACAATCAATTGAAGTCAATAAAATTTGTGAACTTGAATATTTAAGTGCTTTTGTTAATTCTTTTTTTTTTTTATAAATAACGTGCTTATGCATGGTTTAAGCTACAAGAAGTGATACTCTATGTGGTTTGCCAATTGGTTTAGTCCTGTCTTAATTAGGTCAAGCGGTAGCAGGACTTGTCCGAGAATTCCTGGAATTTTTTAACTTAGACTACACCTTAGCTGTATTTGAACCAGAAGCTGGTTTGGTATGTTATTTACAACATATATTTCTGCAACAATTTTTGTACTTAAATATACTCTCTAATTATATATTATGATGTTAATTAAAACCAATATGTCAATGAAATCTACACATCTATAGTTTACTGTTTATGGTACAATTTTATATCACATACTGCACTGCTTTTTATTGAAAGTTTATGCTGTATTTTCTAATTCATTTTACCTGCAAGTTCTTTGGATTAATTCAACAGGGTCCTGACAATGGTAGCAGGCAGCAGTTAGCAAGGGAATTAAATATTGTGGAGTCAGATGGCCCCCCTAAAGGGCCCCTTCTGGGTATGGCTGTATCAGGAAACAAAACATCTCAAACAAATATCTCAGAGGTGAGTTATATGAGTTATACAACATAGATCAAACACATACTGGGCTGAGGCAGTATTTTTTAGGGACTTTTTTTTTGGGGGGGGGGGGGGGGGTTGTTAAGATGTTAAGATTGATTTTTATAGCAATTTCCATGAATTCATAAAAATTGAATACAAATTAAGAATTGAAATACCAGTATTATCCTAATTAAAACATATTTGATTTTTGACCTGAAAAAATATCGATATAATATTTTTCAAAAATGTTGATTTTAAATGAGTTTTTAGATAAATAAGATTTAGAAATGTATTCTGTTACAGGATCTTACCCCCACACAAATTTCGGCAGCAAAACAGAAATTCAACTATTATGATAAGGTACAGTATAATATGTATTTTAACGGTGTTTAGTAGTGGTTAATTAATGCTATACAAAAATAACCCTAGATTTGTATCCAGAAATTATATAAAAATTGTAATAAACTGATAATATTCCTGAGTGTGAAGAACAATATCAAGGCCTGAAATTATTGATGGTTTGGGACCATATAAATTTTAAATTTTGGCTAGTGCTTTATGAAAACCATTTCCTCATTTGGCCAGTTAATTTTTTCTCTTTTTCATATATTGGTCCAGTGTGACAGTTAAAGTTCTCAATTGACCAGTAAAAAGCGAGGTGACCAGTGCAAAAATTATGTATTTTTTGGCTGAATTTTTTTTTCTTTTATAGGATCACAGCGGCGGTATAGACAAAAATGAGTTGAGGGATCTTTTTATTGACATCTGTCCTGGATTTAATGTGTAGGTGTTTAATTAATGCATGTTTTGAGTACTTTCAATTGATACATGTACTTATTGTGTGTAGGTTAATGGTTCATGAGAAAAAATCTGGCTCATATTACTCTGAAGAAAATTAACTTTTCAAATGTAAATAGTCTGTATAGGAACATGTACAAAGTAACTCTGCCAAAATTGTTTCCAGAAGGAATGTTCTTGGAAATGAATTGTATGAAGTAAGGAAAAGCCATGCTCTGAAATGTTCAATTTCAAAGTTTATTAACAAACTTTAAATTTTTGGGTCATCACTTTGGCATCAAAATTACAGAGAAAAAATTTATTTTAGAAAAAAAAACCCAACATTTTATTTTCATAAGATAAGATTTCATAACCTAATTAAACCATAAAGAATGAAAAATTGTATTTGATAATAGAAACAGGTTCTTAAGTGATAGAATTTTAAGAACGTTTGCAATAGAATGATTAGTCTTAAAGGTACATGTTTGTACTCTTCGTCTTGTGATGAGAATTTTAATTTCTGAAAACAGCAAATGTTTTTTTTTTTCCTTTCCTAGGAATATGATAGAAAGATATGTGAATGAAGAATTCAAAGTAGCAGATACTGATTTCAGTAGCTGTAAGTATACATATAATATTTAATAACAAAACAAAAAAAACAACAAAACAAGCAGTCTTTCTTTTTCAAATAATATTTTCTAATCTAGAAATAATTTTTTTATGAACAAATATTTTCTTTAGACAAAATTTTTATGTCAAAAGAGGTGGTTTTAACAATTCTATTCAAATATTTCCTACAGCAAAGTTAGGGGCATTGCGTAAGTATATTGCAGCCTTTCTGTGAGGTTTTGAAATGTTGCAAAAATCTCTCTTTATCCACAGACAATGTCAAAGATAGTCATGTTCGCTTCTTTCTTCTGCTGTAGAAACCATTTACATAAATTCTGAATGAAACATAAGTTAAGGTCAATAAAATGTAGAGAAAACTAAGATATGTAATGATTGTAATTTATAAATGGATGTGAATTAAAAGTGGAAGCATGTTAGTTGCTTGAATGTCTTCACCAACAGCTATTATAGTAAATGAAAGAGGCTGCATGTTGTAGAGAGGATTGGGTTATGGCCATAATGGCAAAACAGCTTTGTGGGATGTTTAGAATGCTTTTTTCAGTCTTAGGAAGCTATCCCAATTTCATTGTTGACAGACTGAAAGGAATATCTGTATTTTAAAAAAATGTTGCATGCTCTCCATTTCTCTGTTGTTGAGGACTACAGTAGATTCATTAGGAACCCGTGTACTTGTTGTGTGTGGTTTTCACAACGTGATGATACTATAGGCAGACAATTATTTTATGAATTGAAAATTATTAACTTTTAATGAATTCATTGACAATTTTGCTGTACTTTATGGTGTCTGGGATATAATGAAAAACATAACACCTTGTTTTTTGTTGTTTTTTATGCAGGCATAGACTTTGACGAGTTCTTAAAGATGTATAAGAGACTCTTCATACAGTGTCGGACGGTCATCTCTGGAGATGTGTCAGACCTGGTCAATTCTCACAAGGTAGGAGGTTCGTTCAGGGGTATGTACGGTAACACTGATAACATCTGTACATGAAAATGTGAACTTTTTGAACAGTGACAGTAAAGAATGATTTTTAAAATTTCTTTCTTGAAGGACAAAAGAGGAATTTCTATTTCATTGAGTAGTTTTTAAAATCATGCAAAAAAAATATAAATAACAGATTATATGCATCAACTTTGTCTCCATGTTGTGTTGAGAGTCTGTGCAATGATCATTTGACACTGTGTTACATCTTGTTATTTTGTACTCTCAGACAAATGAAAGAAAGGAGTTTGTGGAAGCCAAAAATCAGCGGAATCTCCAGTCCAGTCTGAAGGATCAGCGGAAAAAGCCAAACGCAGAGGTGGATTTATTGGGCGGAAGCGATGTGGAAGAGGATCCTTTCTTTGATGATCCTGTTCCACCTAGTGGAGGATTGAAAGGATTAGGAACGTAAGTTATCTCCCCCTTGTGGAAAAATTGCTTTTAAAAGATGAACATGGGATCTTTTTTTTTTTTTATTGCATAAGCATATGCCATTTAAACACAGCTTGTTGATTTCTGACTGATGTTTTTCACTTATATGTACATGTAAATGTAATGTTGTATCCAAGGTTGCATATGAACTTCACATAATTTTCGGGAGGGGGGGGTATTTTTACCTTAGATACATAGAATGTATCCAAGGTTGTATATATACTGCACACTATTTTAGTGGGGTATTCATACGTCCATACATAGAACTTTAAAAAAATTATTCATTTGCTACAGTGCACATACGTTTTTTTTCTTATATTTCCTAAAACTCATTATATATCTGAATTTTCAATAATTTTTACAGATTATAAATCTATCTGTCAGTGATTTCCTGCTTACTTATATATATAATCTGCTGCTTATTTCAAAATTTATATTCTTACATTTTCTCAATAGTTCTACATCCTTATAATTTGTATGTAAGAAAAATATTATATTTATATAAACATGTACATGTATATATATATATATATACCTACTGATACATGTTCAGTGCATGGGAATTGTGGAAGTTTTCAGGTCAATTAACCCCTGCTCTTTATGTTAACCAAAAATATACTCATTTGATTGGACATTATAAATAGCATACTCATTTGATTGGACATTATAAATAGTATGGCAGAGACCTCGCTGGACAGTCGCAGGGGCATGGGTGCCAGGCCATCCCAAATCCCAGTGTACTCGCCTCTCCGCAGGTTTGATTTTGTACTGTGGTATATGCGTGATTATTAATTCTACGACTGGCCCAGGGGTTCAGTCCAAAACTCTGAACTAATCTATTTAAAAAATTCAAACACCCACCAAATTTCATCATGTTTTCTACTTTCATATGTAGCATATACTTTTCTTTATTAATAACTTTTCTAAAGAATAAAAGTCGATCATCTGCACAGCAATAATTGCATTTTTTTTACAGTAGCTGGCCTTATGAATAGCCATTAGGCTTAGTTAATCTTGGCAGAGTGCACATGCACTTTCAGACAGATTTTGTCATTGTCAATCTATTGAGCTGGTTGCATGCACCAATCACCTGATGTCAAATGCACTGAATGTATGCAGTGCTACAGACCTCAGTACCGATATATAAAACTCACTAAGAAACACTGGCATGTGCACACTAATTATTGTACATACATGGGTATATGTGTAGCTTGTCTACCATTCTTACTGCATATAATTATTGTATTATGATAAAGCAATTAAAACCAGCCACATGGTTGCCTATAGATTCTCATGAAGATGAAGTAGATCAAAATCATTTGGTTTTGATAGAAAGATTTTAATTATTCTAAGACTGATATAGGAGGTGAACAGATTAGTATTTGATATGGATAATGATTATGAAAATGTAGATGAGGTTAAGGTTCTTTTTTTTTTTTTTTTTTTTTTTTTGAGGGGGTTATGGGGATATTATACAGGTGAATCTCGATAACTCGAACTTCAGGGGACCATGATTAAACTTCGAGAGATCAAGAGTTCGAGAGATCGAAAGTTAAAAAATATCTGGAAATTTTTGTTCCGGTCATTTTGGTTCTAAATTTATAGTAGCCGGAATTTTGTATTCATAACATTGAAGGATAGTCTAACATGGTTTCATTAATATTTTATGCTATTCTACTTCAATTTCAACAATGAAGAACTTAGTCGTGTGTTTATTAAGTGTTATTTTTTTTAAGTTTAACATTTTTAAGTATTTTATGTTTTCTTAATCACAGAATATTTTAAATAAAGAGAGGTTTAATGTACCGTTAATTTCACATATGTTGAAATTAATAGATCATTACAAATTAACTATCTACCCTTGGAAGGAAGCAATGGGTAGTGTCTCCTACGTAGTCAACCAATTAACACTACCATACTAGCCACAGGTGTTCACTCATTCATCCACGTAAGGTCCACGCGGAGCTAATTATACACTTGATCGGTTGCGTGTATACACAGCCACCACTTCGAGTTGTCAAGAGTGAAAAACAATGAAATATGTATAACGGGACCCAGGTTTTACTTCGAGAGATCAAGAACTTCGAGAGATCGGAGTTCGAGAGATCAAAAGTAAATTTGCTTAGTTATAAAGAGAAAAAAATCGGGACCGTGATTTCACTTCGAGAGATCAAGAACTTCGAGAGATCGAAGTTCGAGCCATCGAGTGTCACCTGTATTTTTAAAAAGACACAAAAGAATTACGAATAAACTGCTAAAGCGAATAGTTGAGAAATTGATAGATAATGTATATAGATAATGTATGGCAGGTTTTATCTTCAAAAACTTTGTGTAAGGTTTTATTTCCTAATATAGTTCAGAGAAATAAACTGGACTTCTCAGGTCACTAATTGTGTGCTTAATAGTGTGTCCCTATACCCAAGTGCACTCTGTAGCTCCCTGTCCAGAGTTGTTTCCCTTTTAGTGTGTTTGTGTTAGTGTGAGCTATTGATTTTGTTACTATCAGATTAGCCTTATTGCATACTTCTTTATATACAGACACTAGTTTTTGACAGACTGTTTGTTCTTTATTATCCTCTTGTTTTTCTGTTCAAAAGTCAAAGGGTTTGATTTAGAAAATATGATATTGATTGTTCAGAAGGGTTCTTTATATTTAGAATATAATTAATACAGTAATACTTTTTTCAGTAGACCGGTGTGTTTGGGAAACATTGAATAAATATGATATTTTTTGTAAAATATTTAACCTGTAACTGAGCAAAACTAGACGAAATATATTTTGCATGATTCAAAAATGCATGAGATAACACCCCCTCCCCCCCACAAAAAAAAATTGTTTTAGAATCACAACAACATAGCATGACATTTTATAAGCATGGTATCTATTGTTTGAAATCCATGGAGAATGCTTTTTCCAGTATTCGTAGCATTATAATATTAAACCATATACTGATAATTATAGGCAAAAAATATATATTATATCACAGTTAAGTTGATAATTGTATTCTTGAAAGAATAAGACTTAATTACATGTATGTGAATTACAGTATTGTGTTAATCAACATATTTTACATGTATTGAATTTTTTTTTATAAAATAAGGGATCAAGTTTTTAAAAAGTATCTTACATTAAAAAAATGTTCCTGAATTAAGTACTGTGGACCTTTTAGTGTTTTTTCATACTGTATATTGCATTTGATGTTGTAAACACTTTGTTCATTGTTACCTTATTTCCTATCTTAATGTGTATATTTCATGTATATTTTTTTTTAGGGAAATTTAATATATTCGTTGTAATTATCAAATGTTTATATTAATCGTTAATTAATCTAACTTTTTCCGTTGCATTTCTTTGTGAGCAGTGCCAACAGCAGCGTGAGCAGCGACAGCGGGAAAGATGGCAAGCCCTCCTTAAATGGGTCAGGTCAAGGTCACAGTCTCCAGTCCTCTCTCTCAGGTCTCCCTAACCTCACCCCCTCCAAAACACGCAAATCATGTAAGTTCATATACCTGGCCATAGAAAATAAACAAAAATTTGAAGTATTTAACGTACACCAGGCACTTCACAAAATAAAATCAATGGCTGTTGAGAAATTAGGATAGTATCAGTTTTTTGAAAATATTTTTAAAATATGGGTACACTCAGCAATACAAAAACTTTCATCAACATTTGTTCATTGGATTGGACTGAAGGATGAATTTATGGAAATTGGTACATTTTTTATGTTCGATGTTATTGACATAATGGCACGGCTTTATTTTTCTTGAATAAAATGCACCTGGCATTTTTACTGAGCTTTTACCCTGAAACTTATGTACACAGCGAAAAGTTTCAAATTAATTTTCACATTTTTGGAACAGTTCAATCCTACTACAGATATTGTGTCTAGAATTAGTGTTGTATTTTTTCTTTGCATTGTTAAAAAGTAATGACACTTTTACAGACCATTTATATTCCAATCCATTCATTGGTATGTACTTCACTGCATTGTTTGCAATCAGTAGAGGTGGTTCAAGGCAGTGTATCATATCTGGGGTTTTCTTGGTGGTGTTGAATTTGATAGAAATATGGAAAAATGGTGTTCTTAAACTTTTGGGTTTATATTTTCTTCTTTAAATTTGTTTTTGGTATTTATTAAAAATCCCACACACACTCACACACACACACTGACATAAGTTTAGATATAGCACACTGGACAAGCAATGTTGTAGTGTTGATTATTTGCAAGTCACAGAAAATGTTTAAATAAATTCACTGTGTGGCATTAAAATTGTTATGTATACTGACCAGCAGGCCTAGCAAGGAACACAATAAACTTAGATATGTTTCGTGTTTCAGTGGAAAGTGAGGAAGAGAATTTACGAGCCGTGGATCGAGGAATGGCTGACTTAGGTCTGGACGGTGGTGGGTGTGGCTAACTTCACTTTGCACTGTCAATCAATAACTTCATTAGCATATCAGCCTTTTAAAAATTATATGATTTTGGAAGTATTTAGATGACAATAAAATACATGTAATGTATCCTGGAAGATACCATAGTTTTAAAAGTATATTGAAAAATTTAATGGTTTAAGGATATTTTTATTTATCTGATGTATTATTGATATTGTCGATATCTGCAGTGTATAACAAGTTTTAATGCACATATTTACCTCGATCTCACTCTCTTTCACTGTTCTAATAAGATTCCATACCTGATTAAACAATTTATATATATTATGAGTTCTACATTTACATGTATAAATGCAATTGCTGCATGTTATATTTTTTTTTTCAATGCATGTACTTTTAATAAAAATCAATGTTTATTTCCTTGATGATATGAGTTAATGCTATTTTAAAATAACCACTATTTAATTTTTCATGGTCAAAACTATGGATTATGAAGTTTTTCACTTTAGAAGTGACATTTGATATTTATTATATTTTGCAGATGATGATTATGAGGATGACTTCCAAAGCTCAGGGTAAAGCCCTTCCTCTCCTCTTTTAGATGAAAATTAAAGGGGTTAAAATGAGATAAACTGGTTTAAAACAATCGTGCAAATGTTTACTTTTTGAGGGAGACTTGCTCTAGAAAAATTAAGGAAGAAAATTATTATACTCTATTTTATTGTAGTCACAGTTTAACAAAGAGTCCACACACCTTTAGTAAATCAGAGCAGCGATCGGAACAGAACGGCAGTATAGCTGAAGAAATAGACGAGGAAATCGAGGACGTCTCCATCGAAGCTGACGACCTCTTGCGCAGCGAAAGAAGTGGGGTGTGTATACAGTGTAGTCTAATGATAGTGATGATAATCTTGAAGTTTTGATTGGATGGCGCTAATTACACAGAATTCATAAACTTAATCATATTTTATAAAACGTAGATTACTTGTATTTTTAAAAGTTTTAATTAACTGCTTAGTGTTAAATCAAATTTTTATGGAATATTTACTTTAAAATATACTTGTAGCTGCTTGAAATTAAATTATTAAGTAATACTAAACATATTTTAATAAGGGTTAACTTTAGTACTTGATCCTACTTAAAAGCAAAAAAATACTTCATGTCATCAGGAAAAAAATTCTCAGATTTTCCAATATACAGTTCCAATATACATGTATTTGTTTTCTTTACAGTTTGATGATTTGACAACAGACAGAACGATTTCCCAACAAGACGGTTTCGACTATGTGGAAGATCTACAGTCACCGCGATGAAAGAACATTGGCAATGCAACAACACGGGTTGTGATATTAATTTAACAGACGTATTTATCTAGTCTAGGTCCTGAATTACACACATTTTAATTAGTAAACCACCACTCTCTGCAAGAGGCTGGATTCTGCGGAAAAAAAATTGCCAATTAACAATTACATGCTGATTGTGGACAGAGAAAAATGGAAGTTTACTGTTATACACACAAGTTGCCAAACTTATAAATTTCTCGGTGGAGCATGATGGCAAACTTGCCATTGAACGAGATTTCAAAACAAAGGGCAAAACTTTGTGGTTGATGCTATATACATTTTATTTCCTGCCATTATATCATCTAGCTTTAACATATGGACTAATTAATAAAACGTATTAGATTTTTAAATTTGTTAACAATTTCATGTACCCCTCTAAATTTGGTGTAATTTTTTTTTAGATAGAACTAACAAAATGTTTGCATTATGTTTTTATATTTAATATGTTGAATATATATATTTTCGCAATATAGTGTGGGTATTTTTATCCTGTAAGTATATTAGTTGTGAACGTTGAATATGCTTTTCAATGGAATGCATGTAGATGGATTAAGGAATCATTTTCTGTTTTTCAAACTTGTTTTGCCCACCCCCTTCTCTATCTTTCTCTCTCTGTTCGTATGAATTATCATTTCACCAGAGTCTGGCCAGTTGTTATTCTAATTGAAAACGTAACAAAAATATATTTTTATTTTTTCATTCATGTAATATAATTTTCAATCGGATGTTGAAGAACTGCCACAAACAATGATACAGATTGTAATTCTAACTGCAGGCATTGTTCAAATGAATTAGTCACTCTTCTGTACAACCAAAGGAGTGTGAATAGTGCCCAATCTACTCATTTTGGTAAAACTCCAGGTGGATATGAGGTTCAGTTTTTAAATTATTACTGCAATGTTGTCATGCATTTGTTAATTAAAGCAATTTTGTTTTTGTTAATTGATTTCAAAAACATTTTTTTTGTTTTACTTTTATCATTGTATTTTATTTAACAAAAGTTAGATCAGTCCAATATAATTTAGTCACATTTTGATATTATTTGATAAGTAATGAACACATATTGTATGTTTTTATGATGAATTAAGGAAGTCAATACATTGTACCAGTAGCACCAATTGTAAAAATGTCAGAAATTTATAGAATCAATAATATGTCATTTTACACGTATACATGTATTACATTGTAGAAAGTCAAAGGATATAATAGCATTTTCATTTTACTAAAACCAGCAATAGTGATCACCTTTTTCTATAAAGATTTATATTTTTCATAACCAAAAAATTAACATTTTAGGATAATCAAAATTTTTCTGCCTGAAAAAATAAATTCTACCTAAATGCATAAATATTTCATCTGGTTTTATGGGAAGTAGTTTTTTAAACAAGAAAAATGATAATCTTTTGTTTATAATTTAATATTTTAGTGTAATAGACTTTAGATATTAGAAAATGGTATGTATACAAGCATTGTATTCATATTTAACTTATCTTAAACGAAACACATTCTATGCATTGGAAAATAACCCTTCAAGATGTCATGTCAAACATCAGATTGATCTGGTACATGTGATGCATAAATATTTAATTAAAGTTTATTTTGATAGAATTGCCTGTTTTTATTTCCTCTCAAAGTCAGAATGTACTTGTATCTGCTTGCTGATATCCCATATGACCAAAATGCCAGGCCATGTTCTATATTCTCTTCAATTTATGATTAGCAAAGCGAAAATCCTAAGAAAAAAAAGAAGGACTACATTTGATATGGTCATATATCTGACACCCCCCTCCCCCATTTTAACCAATTTGTCATTTTTCCTTCATATTTTGCTTTTTTTTTACAGTGCAAATCTACTTAAGTACAATTTTTACATAAGTTTTTGTTCATATGATGTAGATACATGTAAAAATGGTATTTGAGGAAGGATGCGCTTGATGTTTCCCAGTGGAAAAACCATCAGAAAACACCCATATATTGCTCCAAAACATTAATTTATCAAAATAAGAACCTTCATGACATAATTTCTACATTATGATGTCACTGTGGAGATAACCTTTTTCATACTTATTTTCAATATGATTTTATCATCTACATGTATCTTCAACCTTATTTTAAAGCTTGATCTCTAAAGAACTTTAATTTGGGGGGAGAGAAATGCATAATACCAAATGTAGTCCTTTCTTTTAAAAGACAAGGACAAAAAAATTACACAAAAGTATACATAGTTATAATTTTATTTCACTAAAAACAATAATTAGTCGTCAAACTCAGAATGAGAGCGAGATTTACTCGCTGATAAAATTTTGTCCGCTAGAGCAACTCGTTCTTTTAGAAGCGGGTTATCTGCCACATCCTTGGCTTTTTTCTTGAGTAAGAAATGCTGCATAAATAACTTGAGTCCTTCATGTAAATGTTGTAGTTTGGTTAGAGGGGCAATCCTTTC
This sequence comes from Magallana nippona, assembly GCA_033439105.1. NCBI lineage: Eukaryota > Metazoa > Mollusca > Bivalvia > Ostreida > Ostreidae > Magallana > Magallana nippona. The sequence goes on from CM065919.1 coordinate 24,528,618, forward strand.
AAACATTGCTTTGGTCACGTCTTCTGAATAATCCAACAGAACACTTTGCATCAGGTGTTTCAGGAATCGGAGCATGTAAACATCCAATGTACCAAACTCCACCACCTTTTATAAAGGAAAAAAGATATTATAGCATTATTATATGTATTGTGAAATTATAAAAAATCATATACAATTTATTTTAATTTGTTCATTTCATGACATGGTGTGTCTGTTCCCAAAAAATTCTTATTTTTCCAAACCTGAGTGGTACGTCATACTATATTAGTTTATAATAACATGTACATTTACTTATATCATATCTAAGGGTTAATTACAAATCAAAATCCCTAACACCAAAGACATATATTGCTAAAATAAACACAATGTACATGTACTACTTTAACAGTCATTAAACCTCAGAAAGTCTTAAATTTTAGGGATAAAATAAAAATAATCTTGATCTTGATAAAAACATCTAAAGTACCACCCTGTTTCATGTGACCTAAAACCAGAGATTTAATACAGTAACTATTTCTTAAAATTTTGCAACATACAAAAAAACTTTAAGGTCTCAAAGGGGGGGGGGGGGTAATCTGAGGGTAATTTTTACCTTGAGTACAGAGAGAGACATGGCTTTGGAGGAGAGGAGCTGAGATAACAGTGTACTGAGGTGCTCCCGCTGGACCTGGGACATCTTCTTCATGTCCTTGAACTTGTCCCACATCAGAAACTGGGTTGACATCTAAAACACAGTCCATGTATTGTCAATCCAAGATTCAAAGATTGTTTATTTTTAATCTTATTGATTAATACTCAGGTAAGTTTCAATTTACTAAGCTTCCTGATTTGCCATTGCAAATACTCTGCATGTTTTTCATAAGAAGAAAATTTCACAAAATCAATTAATACACAATAAACTGTCTATTCCCATCCTACATGCATGTAAAAATGAAGCATAGAAAACAGACTATGTACTAATAGGAACTAGGTAATTAATAGATCATCACTTGTTTGTGATACTAGCATTATCCAAATCTTTCCCTTCAGCCTTGTTTCAATAAGCTGCAGAACTACAGTATTTGTATGAATTTCAAAGCAATGCTTTTCAAAAAAATGCACGTTAATATACATTGTACATGTAGTTAAACCTTTAAATAAAGAGTTTACCTGAAACCTTCTGTGATAGAGACAAAACTTCTGCAGTAACAGCATGTAGAAGGGGTTGTACTTTTTCTCTTGTAGACAAAGATCTACAATGATGTGAATTATCTCCCTTTCCTGCTGACTTTTTAACCCTAACCTTAACAACTTGTCAAAGCCATCAATGTAATCCTACAAAAAAAATAGATATATGTACCTGTAAATTATTGTTTAATGTTGTATAAATGTAAAGTTATCATTTTAGGGTAGGTTTTCTGATAAAATAACTTTCTTACCGATATATGAAAATACGTACAATTCATCTACCAAGAGGAAATTTGGTACCAAGAGGATTTTTTGGAATCAGTACAAGTATTAATTGTTAAATTTGAAACAAAAAGAAAATATACTGCAAACGTGTATTCCCAAACACAGACCTGACTAGACATGATGACACAGAAGATGTTCTTCCTGACGTCGGTATTCATTCTCTGGCGTCGTGCCAACTCTAACAGCTGAGAGCTGACCTCCCCGACTACAGACTCCATCCCAACTATAAACACACACAACAAATTGAACATTACCAAATGTATAATATTTACCAACAGTTTTAAAAAAATAAACTTGTACTGTACACAAATCTTCATATCTTCCTAGCACATTACAATCTCTATTTAATACCATCACTCCTCTTAAAATTTTGAGAAAAGATCTGACTTTATGTCTGCAACATATCCTTCTTTATATTACATTATAATTTTTCAGCATGTGGACCATGGTAGTAAAGTGTGTACTAAATGTATGTACCATAATTGGAAATTTTGGTTACTTTTATGAAGTCTCTCTCTTATTATATATAAAAATTCAGAAAATTCACAAAACTGTTGTGATATACACACATCATTAGCAAACAAAGTGGAAATAAATTGCACACGTGGAAATTTCTGTTGCATATGTATACATGTATATGGTACATGTACAATACATTAGTCAATTATATTTTATTCACTAAGAAGAGTTTTACTGACCAGTGCCATGGGCGGGTTGTTTCTCCTCTGTGGGGCCCTCCCAGGCTGACCCCACCAGCCACCACCTTCCTCTCTCCTCAGCTTTAATCAGGTCGGTCAGACCGATGTGTAACTGACCATCTCCAAGTGTGCTCCCTGTAAAAACAGATCTTAATTATCTTTTAAACAAAGCAATCAAATACATGTATTACCATACAAATATTTATTAATATATGTAGATTATTGCACCAAATCAATTTATGAATTTTTGGTATATTGTACATGTACATGCAAAGTAAGCATCTGTCCAATGACTGAACTCTTCACTGAAAGATAGCAAATTTCCAAACTAATTATAATTAATGGTACAACTGACAGGCAATAATTGCATTATGTCACCTGAAAAATTCTAGTGGTCAACTGAGAAACTTAGACAACTTAAACCTATGTTTGATAATTGCAAGTACATGTATGATACCTCTCAGAATTCCTCTGGCCACCTTCTTCAGATGTTCCAGTCGCTCTGGGTCATAGTTGGGTATCTTCCTCATGTTGTTGTTCTTGATGGCCATCAGTATCTCCAGCATGAACTTGACATGAGAGGACTGGTCCCCACCCCCCAGGGACTGAGCCGCAGACTGGATCTCCAGGATCGTGTCCTTCAGACCATTGGGATTATCCTTTCTCAAGGAGAACCCCACATCTATAGTGAAAACGCAAAGCAATAATTGTTATAGGTTTAATACATGTACTATAGGTCTGATTTCAAACAGCTTATTGTAGGCTTATCTGTGGTCATAATGCTAGTAGTGTGAAATATTTATTCTCTTAAAGAAAGTTGTACTTCTTCTACCATTAACAAAACAAGGATTAAAATTCAACCTAAATACAATAAATCAAATTTTATACTACATGTACTGTAAAAGTGGTTATTTATGCTGGTGGTTAAGTATTCTATGGTCAAACAATATGCGTGGGTATTAAATTCGTGGATGTGTGATTTACCGCTCTATAGTTTTAATTTTTTTACCACAGGGGTATGTTCCGTGACTTTACGCTTACCGCGTAACTAGTGTAAATTTACCCAATGCATAAATAACCACTATAAAAAAAAAAACATCCCAACCAAGGTATCTTATTTGAAATCAACTTCATCAATAGCAGTTTCTGTATATCATTAATTTTATAGAGATTTTCAAAAGCATAATTAATTGACCAGCTACACTGTTTCCATTTTCATAACATTTACTCACTTTTCAGAAGAAGAAGTATAATTTGGATATCTTTCTCTTGAAATGACTTCACCAAATCATCAATGATTCCAAATATCAATGTACTATCAATCACCTGAAATTGTAATAAAGCATATAAAAGGACATATCAAAGAACATTACAGTGAGGCAAATCTACTTAGCAGTTATGTGATCTGCTTATTTCAAAGTATTTTTCTTTTGGAACTAATGCATCTGGCATAACTAAAGATGCTTAATACTCATTCAAAATCCATAAATCCTTCTCAAATAAGGGTAAATTTTCACAATGGTTTGAACTTTCACTTTATAAATTTGGATATTCTCTATTGACTACTGTAGAAGAATATATTCGTTGGGTTAATATTTCATTGTTTTTAAACCAAAACAAATTTCGTTGGGATTTAAATTTTGTCATATCTTATTCTCTAAAATGCATCACTTATCAACGCTGTATATATGAAAACTTAGGCTAAAAATTTGTCACGGATTTAATTTTGTTGATAATACTGCCAAAGAAAATAACGAAATTAAATCCTCAATGAGTATTTGTGCTTCTACAGTATGTTTCATGGTATACATGTACTTTTATAATCTGTGATAAAATGTTTACCTTAAAAGTATACAGGAAAGCAAACAGCATCACAGCATTGTCTAGCGATTTGTCCTCCAATCTGTTTCCATGGCTATGAACTGATTTGTATTTCTGTGCCAAGGTTTGAAGGAACATGGCTCCTAAAAACAAATAGACTTTGTTAATACATGTATACATGTATGCAACAGAATTGTGTACTGATTCTAGGTTTGAATCAGGTCTGTACAGAGTAGATGTGTAATGGTGGGCCGTGTCTTCCAATGTTATCATTAAGGACAGTCAAATGGTCCATGGAATACAGGACACTAATGTATCTTATTTCAACCTACAGAGAGGTTACTCATAAATTTTGAAAACTGTTCATAATAGAACATTTTTAGTAAACTCATTAATGGTAATTATATAAATTGCATTATTGTGGAACTAAATATATGTACAAGTACCAATACATGTAAGTGGATTTTTGATAGATCATAAGTTTAATTTATAAAAGAAAATGCAAACATCAGTTTTTTAATGACAGCTCAAATAGAAGGCACTTAATGCTTACATCAGTATAAATGCACCAAGACCAGTCAATTGTATCACAATCATCCAACACATTCAAGACTAGGCTTACCCACTTCTGTTCCAATGTTACCATGCAGGACGGTGACAAGAAGCATCATTTCCATGGCGAGCCTTTCTGGTGTCATGGACACCGACACACAGGCATCAATAACAATGGCCGACAGAGCCTCGGTGACCTCTGCCCTGCTGTTGCCGCGGTAAACAGCCTCTATCTGAGCACATATCTGGGACATGTTAGCCTCACTTGCCCTGAAAAAATTTTAAAAGGGGTATAAGTAAACAACTTAAATAATAATAAAATAGAGATACACGTACCATATTACTGTACAGCATGGGGTTTTGAGCAGTTAAACTTTGTTACTATAATATTAACACTTGTTTTTTGCAATCTTTAATTAGCCGGTAATTTGCTTTATGGATACCACAGAATTTAGTAACCAAAAAAAGCACCCTGCAAAAAAATTCAGTTATATGAAATTCCTAAAAACAGCCAAGAAAAGCAATCTTGTGTCAGTCTCCTTAAAAACTATTCTTTTTAACTGTTTCTGAAAGTTAGGGTTTTTATCAAAACAGAAGAGAAAAATAATTTTTTGTCAGTTTACCTATTTACTAATCCTTTTAGCTGTTTCTGTAATCTTTCTAACTGAATTTTCTTCTTCTCATCACTGATCTGAACTCGTTTCCCTGGAGGAATGTATTTCCCTGTCTGTCCTGAACTTTTCACAACGTTTCCCTCCTTGTCTCTGAGTCGTCCATAGATGTCTTCTTTAAACTCTGACTCTATATTCATTTCACCATCGCTTTCATCACTTTCTTCCACTTCAACATCCTCTTCATCCCCATGAACATCATCTTCATCATCATTATCCTCCTCTTCTTCAACATCATCATCATCATCTGCTTCATTCATATTAACATTTGCATCCTCCTCTTCTTCTGAATCATCATCACCATCATCATCATCATCATCAACGTCACCTACCTTTTCATCCATATCTGCATCTTCTTCACTCACATCAAGTTCATCCTCTTCAATTTTCACTTTTGTCTTCACTTTCTTGGATTCCTTACTTTCTTTGTCTTTTTTCTTGCTTTGGTCTGTAACTTTATCAAATGTCACCTGTTTCTTCTCTGCCTTAATTTCATTGATTGCCTTAGAAAGAATTGATTTCAAATGGCTAGATTTGTCTGATATGACATCAATTTTTGGATGCTGTTCTTCAACATCTGATTCAATATCTTCATCACTAAATTCAAAGTCTTCTCCCTCCTCAATATCTTCATCACTCTCATCATCATTATATTCTTCTTCAACTTCCATTTCCTCATCTGAATCTTTCTTGTTTTCACCTGATTAATAGAGAAAGCATGCCTGTTTTGCTAATTATTTACTTGTAAAGTATGGATTTTAGTTAATTTTCAAGCAACACTCTTATTGTCACCTTTTGAAAATGAAGGAAGTAATCAATATATCAAGTACTATAAAAAGATAATTATTCACACAAATTTTGCAAAGACATTACACTCCTTCTACATTAATTTTAAAATAATCTTTAAATTACAAACAATGTTGTAAACTAACTTATATTAAATAAACTATTCAGTAATTAAGACCTCTCATTCCTATTTCCGTATCTTCATCACTGGCATACTCCTCATCATCCAGATTTTCCAGGTCTTCTGAAGGTTTGTCCAGTACATCCAACAGAACTGGTCTCTGTTAAGGCTTCATACATAATACATTCCTTATACACTAGTGCAATACACTTTAATTCAAATTCAACCAAACACATGTAGTATAAATGTGAATAAGTCTCTGCCTGTTAATGTGCAATTACTTGGTGAGAACAATATGCAAAGATGTTATTTTCACAACCTTGGAATGTTTTTTTATTTTTCAAATTGTTGATAATGATAAGGAAGTTTACATATCCTCCACATGCGCAAATATTTTTATTTTATGATTCCAATTAGGCACCTGTAAATATAGAATTTATAAATTTGTTGAAAGTAAAACTGTAAATCTCTCTCTCTCTCTCTCTCTCTCTCTCTCTCTCTCTCTCTCTCTCTCTCTCTCCAAAAAAAAATAAAAAAATAAAGACTGTGAAAGAGACATAGAGATGCAAATTCAAATACAGGTAATTCTTTTAAAATGTCTGATGACATATCAAAGTAGAATTAGCAACAAATCTAGGATACAGTCCAGTCCATCATTGACAAACGCCTGGGGAAGAGTCTTGCTCTTCCTCTTGTTGAGTCGAAGGTTCTTCTCCAGCTGTTTCAACATTCTGTCCTCCTTTCTGTTGTCATCCAATAGCTGTTCTTTTCTGTTGTCTTTCTTCTAGAATGAGTGTGAAATGATTGAATAAATACATGTATTTCAATGTTAAAAATTGAAATATTGATTGGAATGTCATATCTTGTAGTTATAAGTATTGGCCTTTTTTAGTGTAGCATAGTCAGAGGTTCACCTTTGATGCAACCTTTAATTATCTCAGGTAATATGATTACATTCTACATAAAACATGGTGTTTACTGCTGATGCAGTGTCAGTACACTGTGTGTTTACAAAATTAAAATAGGTTTAAATATGACATAACAGATGACAATGTGTTCTAGAAGTCAGAGACAAAAAAATACCTTGGCTTAAGGATAGGTGAAAAAAATATTCACATCTCATGGGATAAAATATCGCATGATTTACATCGCAAATTAAGAGAAGTTTTTTAAATATGCATTATAATATGAATTAATTTTTTTCATCTTTTTCACTTACTTCTATTTCTTTATGCTTTTTTAATTCTTTTGATTTGGCTCTCTGCTTCTTTTTCTTTTCTTTCAGTTTTTCCAAGGGTTTCTTCTTTGTGTTAAATTTTGAAGTATCTTCTTTTTTCTCCATCCAAGTTTGCATGGTTGGTAGCTATATTCAACAAGAAAAATATTACTAGTAGGTACATGTATCATCCATTTGGTTGCATTTCACTCAAAATGAATCTACATCAAAATAAGTAATGGCCAAATCTGTATAAATTAGGATTGATATCATGATCTACACTGTATAAAAGATTTTTAAAATATCATATATGTAAAGCATCATAACAGTATTTATATCCAAATCAGTGATTCTCAATTTGAATGTGTGTTACTTTATCTCTTGGAGATCAGATTCAACAATTTTATCACAAGCACCACTTTAGATGAAACAATTTGGCACTTTAACATGTTTAAGAAATAATTTGGAAAACTCAAAATTTATAATTTCTCAAATCATGCAAGAATAATAAGTTTACAGTGCTACCCTTGAGTGAGAAGTAATTCTTAGAAAGCTTTAGAAAAAATATTTTCAACTCAATGTCATCTTCCTAAGTCAAGAGTTTCTAGAGCGGAGCGGATCACAAACCCTTGACTAGGGGAGATGGCTAAATGTTAGATAGAATGTTCTATCGTTAAAATGATAGATGTCCTACGGATTCGTCCCATACACTCGCTTCTTAGCAAATAAAAAAAATATATTGGGCTGTATTTCGCCTAAATTTTCATATGATTGGTCTCAAATACCTACAGTGTTGCTCTTTTATAATCCCATTTTACCACATTAACTGTTTTTGCTATAAAATCACTGCCGCTTTTAACATCACGTTTAAAAATTCGCTGTTTACAGTCGCCTTGATAATGATAAAATCCGAGTGCGATTTCCGACAAAATGGCAGGCAAATTCAATCGTATATATTAACAAAATGCCTTAGTACGACCCATTTAATGGATATTTTGTGGACTTAACTACATATGCATGTTCAAAAAGGTTTGTAATGTATAAAAATGTGTTTTTCCCCTGCAGATTATTTTTAACAGACTTAAAATCGACGCAAAGCAGTTCCACTTCGCAGCTGCAACATTGCAAGTATATGGGAAGAATTCTTACTGTGACCTGAGCGGTAAGATTATTCTTTCTAGCTAAAAGTATGTTTATAGCAATTTATAATTCACACATTAGTCATGCAAGTCCATAGTCTGTGCGACAATCAAATGCTCTGTACTAATGAGTGAGAAAAAGAACAAGCTAAAGGTATTCATTTCTCAAGAAAATATTATAGTTACTCTGTTCCTAGAACTATCACACTTTCATCGTGTAAAATACCTGTTTTCCACATCTAAATGCGTGTCTTCGAGCTTTTTTAAGCTTTCTCTCTTCTTTTCTCTTTTGTTTTCTTGAAAATGTCGTATCCTTCTTAACAAAGGCATTATGTTTTTCTGGATCGTCAGCCGACTTTGAAAAATTCAGAACATCAGCCCGATACTTCTTTAATGCGGGGGCCTCCTTGGCTTTACATTTCAAAGTGAACGGAGTTCTGTTTCTTTTACTCATTTTCAAACATGAAGTATAAAGATTCACATAAGATTAATGAAAAATGTGAAAACAAATTTGATAATATCCCTGTCACGTCTTCCTACTGGGCGCCGCCATTAGAGCAAATTTTCTTTTTGGTACAACGATCCCGATGGATAATTCAATATTATTCAAAAACTGTTAACGATAGGAAAAGCGTTAAAGCAAGACCCCAAAAATTAGAAATAATAAAAAAAATAATAAACGACATATGAGATAAAGACAAAAATAATCACATACTTTACATTTTTTTTGTTTTATCGACGTATCTTACGTCATAAGAAATTTACGTCATAGATACTTCAGACGTCACAAGTTAATTTTGCAATCATGGTTGCATAGGTAAGTAGGTTCTTATTACTTTAATACTTATTACATTTTAAATAAAGTGTTGATATTTTTCAAATAGATAAAGAAAAGATGTTGAATGTGTGAATATTTTAAGATCTAGAAAATCGTTATATTGTACTGTTGTTCGGGCAATATTTATATCACCCGGGTGCATTATTTTTAAAACAAAAGAAATAACTTATATAGATATCAAACATAACTGAATGAAAAAAGCAAAACATGTAAGAATAAAATCAGCCTACTTGTTCAAGTGATAGTGTATTTAAGATTAATTGTAGCTGAATTTATAATGAAAAGTTGTATGTCCATCTAAATAATTGTTAACCCCATGCATTCCAACCCCAATGCGTTCTTAAATAATCGTGCAGTGTTTAAATATGTTAATGTCCCTTATACTTTGCATCAGTCTTATTCTGTTGATAAAAATTGTCAGGTCCATAAAATTGAATGAATAAGGTGGTATGGGACACCTCCATATTGTGACGTGCTTCCTATGGAAATAAACAACAAAATCAAGTATAATTTTATAAATTCTTTCTTTCCCGAAATTAATACCCAAAAGCCTGGCGCAATTCATAAGAGCGTTAACTACGAACATGTTAGTTATGAGTTCGAATCCAGCTGGGGCTTTACATTTTTCTACCTTTCCAAAAATTCTTAAATCATATTTTGGGGTAAAATATTGTTTAATTTGAAAATTCTAAACCGGTTAAAGTATTTTGATTATAACGTATACATTTATTCACATTAATATCGACAGGTGTCCCATACCACCTTAAAGTACATTATACAGAACTTTTAATACATGGCATGTAAAGAAATTGGTAGATATCTCATCAACCTGGAAACGGTGTATTACGTATCATAAAGTATATCAATCATAATTATAATAGCATAATGAATACCATACAGTATAAACTTACGATCGAAGTGATTGAGACGAAATCAATATTTGTTCAACCTCAATAACACTCATGTATGGGTTTCTCAGTTACTCTCGGTCGAATGATAACTTTGGCTTAATTGATTTTTTTTCCAGGGTTCTTAATCTGAATTCTAATCTAGTCTAATAATTAAAAGTCTAAGAAGTAAAATCTGAATAGTCATTGAATTTGACATTAAACCTTTGCTTCTCCATGCGATTAACGTTTATTTATTTCATTTTATTAGATTTGGGCGTTCATTGTACCATGAACGATCCCTAGCATGGGGATATTCGGTAAAGGTGCGCTTTGCTCCGGCTGCTGCCCCACCGGGCCCCGCGGTTCGAACACCCGGCCGGAGAAAGAGGAGGTAGACCAACCAGCGCGCCGACCCCGCTTCAAGTTCTTATCAAAATGGTTCCGTTCGGAAAGCCGCCAAAAGGTTCATGTCTACCACCCGCCAATCGTTGTAACATTTGAGGATGCCCTTATAACAGAGGGCCTGTTAGCCCAGGGCTCAAACGAACACCCAGTGCTAAATATCTGTAGCGGGTTCCTTAATGAGGAGTTGGGGCAATACAAAAGAATGCGGTATCGGTCTTACGGTAAGTCCAGGTGGGACGACGTGTTTGCTACCCCCGGGGTTCTGAGGGTGGCCCAGGAGATGGACGTGAATGAACCGATCGTGGACGAGCTGCCGGTGTCCCTTTGGTTAGGCTGTGTGGAGCCCATCCTCCCCGCCCTCATTTCTCTCAGCCAGATGCAGCGTCGGAGGACCAACCTCAGCAAATACAGGTAATCTGAACACCTTTATGTATATAACTAGCAATAAATCGATCGAGAAAGCTATACTAGTATATATACATACATACAATGTATCGCTATGCATAGGAATTGGAACCAGGAGGAAGGGGGGGGGGGGCTTTTTGCAAAGTAGAATCCTTTTTTGTTGGTTTTTTTTTTTTTGTCAAGATTTCCGATAAGTCTAGCATCCCCCAACTTTCAATTTGCTTCCGAAGCCACTGCTCTGTAAACGAGAGAACAAACTTCTCGAGTCCAGTTCAATTCAAAGTGGACAAAGGACAATTAAATTAATATTAATATATTATGTGGTGTCCATGCATGTGCTTTAGGCATTTTCGTGCAGTTTTTAAGGCATAGATACATAATAATTCCATATTAATCAAAGAACTGAAAGCTGGTTGAAATGTGCTCAAAGTACTTGTTTAAAATATGTCATCAAAGCACTTGTTTGATTTTCATTAAAACGCAACGCTATCTACAGTTCCAATTCATTTAGGAAAATGAAATCGAATTAATGAATCCGCAAATGTTAGTGACTTGATATATATTCATTTATATGTCATTTATTACCGTCTTTCAGTTAATTAAAATTCAGATACTTCAATTGTTTTTATTAAATTAACTACAGCTTACTCCACTTATATTGAAATCGCTTATTTTGAAATTCCGCTTATTTTGAAATAGAAATAAATCCCCAGTTTTAGCCTCTCATATTCTTTGCATTAAATTAACGGTTATAATGAAACGGCTATTTTGAAATATCGCTTATATTGAAGCCACTGATCGGTCCCCAGAGGTGACAATGAGTTGTTTTCATAACGGTAATAAGTATGTGTCTTTTATACTATATATATACGTTTAATTTCATCATACGGATAACCATTATAGACCCTCGGCGACACCAATGCCCGACCCAAATGAAAACCCCACAGACCACGGGGATTTCGATAGGGAGCCCTGGTTCAATGTGATTGGTCCCCAGCACGCGGGGAACGTCCTCCTACCCCCGACTGACGAGGTCCGACCCACGGATATGATAGAGAATGGACTCACGGAGGAGAAAATGCGCTGGTACGATCTCGTGACGGTAAGTGGATTCGAACACGTGCATTCAAGTTATGTCACTCGATCTCATTAAAATATTGATACATAAACTGATTTTGTTACTATGCTTTAGAAAATGTTTAATTTAACTCCTCCGGAATTTGCAATATGAATTACATGCATACAATTAAGTATGCATATATAATTATGTATCATGATAAACATTGCTCCCCTTAATTTGATGAATTAAGTATATCTAAAACTGTTTTGAATTTTCTTATAGTTATAAAATGTTCATTTATTTATCCAGGCTAACAGGGGCAGACAAAATGTCCGATCTAAGTGCACGAGGATCTCGCACCCTCCCGGGGTCACCCAAGGTTATACTCGGGTCATTCAAATACGGGTCAATCCACCGGAAGAAGAGGATGAAATGAACAGCTATCATTCAGACTCGGAGTCGGGAGACGAAGGAAATTACGACCTTATTCAAGCTCTTTTTGAAGAATAGTTGCATTATAATTTTTTTTAAAGTAACAAATATCGCATGATTAGCAGTCAAAGACGATATTTCAATTTTTTATTGGTGCACATTAAAAAAATTAATTACTATACATATGGTACTCGTTTTCGTCAGAAATTCACTTGAATTTCTTAAAGTATAAACTTTCCAAAATATTTGTTTTTTAATATTGTAAATGAATTATGAATATGCAATATATTTATAAATGTATGTACAGCGTAAGTATATAGCAAGTAACTCTGTATTTGAACTCTAGAAAATCACGGTAAACTATTTCTCCATAAATTCTCTTTTAAATTATATATCATTATTATTTCTATGCATGTGTATTTGATAACTGTGTTAATGTTAATTTTTTTAAAGGTGTATTTATTTCAGTGTTATTATCTCTTCATATTTTGTTTTAGTTCAAATCAATTAATTGTAATAAAAGGAAAATTCCATCTTTTGCTGTGTAATTGTGTACTTTTTGGTATGTCTTGGATGCATGCATATATATATATATATATATATATATATATATATATATATATATATATATATATATATATATATATATATATATATATACATATATATATAAAGGAACGTCTTAGGAAACGTTTAAGCTACTTAGCTAGTCTCAATTAAATCAGTTTCATCAACTCTGTTGTCCTAAATTGAGGACCCTGCCACAATTTTATCCTTTAAATCACAGGCACCCGACGTTACAGTGTATATTTTCCCTATAATAAAAAAAAAACTTTATACCTAACGATGAGAAAAATATATTTATTACGTCAGGTGCATGAGCATATCTAAGATACAGTGAATACTTGTTTTATAAGTTTTAAACTCAGTCTTAATTGTTTCCTTCTGACGCTGTTATGATTATTATATCTGATTTCTTAGTATCAATACTAGTATAATTAGACTAAAAGACAAGAATATTCAACCGTAGTCAGCTTTATAAATTACAAAAAATATCATTACATGTATTTATAACAAATGCCTCTCGAAGCCCTTTTTCTGTAGCATTGATAACAATTTTTAATAATTTTTAGAAATATCAATTTTCCCCCTAAATTTCCATACGTAAAACAAATCTAGCTTGATTTTTTTTCTTACTACACGATGCATGAAGCAAAGTCGAGGCGGCGAAAAAAAAACCCGAAAAAAACCCACTCACATCCGCCCGGATTGGTTTGTGTGGGGCAAAAATTAAAAATTTAAGTTGGACATTTTATTTATATTTTACTATTTTGAATATAAAAAAAATAAATGTGTTTAGCCCGGTATAATAAGAAATAATAATGGTGAACCTTATAACACGGCCTACAAGTTGATCAACATTTCTAATCCAGAAAAAAGATAAAGTTTTCAGAGAAATCTCTTGATTCATTACTAATTGTTTAATTAACCATTCTTCAATTAATTATATTTCCCCACTCTCCTGTTATTTAAGTGATAATCGTCTCGACACGTACCCCCCCCCCCCCCCTCCAGTTTGTTTGGGTTTTTTGTTTTTGTTTTTTTTTTTTTATTTTTTTTTAATTTTTCTTGTAATTTTAAGTTTTCCTGGCATTATTTGTAAACAATCATTATTTCTAATGGAAATTCAGTTTTTAGTATATACTTTTCATTTGGCTGGTGCAATTCTTTTACGGCCCCGCCTGTCTGGGCCTCCCCCCCCCCCCCTTTCTCCCACGTTTTGAAATGGTAATATGGTCGGGTTCAGTCTTCAGTCTGTCTAAATATTTTAACCAATCAAATCGCTTCTCTCATATCGAGAGAAAATGAGCACCCAGAAATCATCGATGGTAAACACAAGGGAAGAACTGAATGAATTAGTGCGAAGAAGAACCGAAATAGCGGTATTTATCAATTTTTAAGTATTTTGAAAACTTAAGTACTCGACTTGTGGCTTTTGTCAACGACCTGAGCCATTTCTATCAGGAAATATGTTCGTGTGACGCTGACGACGGAGTGAAAAATGGCGGGTGAAACGAATTTTTCTTTGACGTGCCCGACATAATTTAATGTATGAATAAACTTTTTTAAAGGCACGATAGATTATAATTTCATGCCAATATTTATCTTGAATATATCTGTTCAAATACAATTCTTAGCCTACATTCTATTGTCAGGTTGGGTACAACCCGCCATTTGGTTGTCAAACACACAATACCCAAATTAATTGACTTACCAAACCGTCCTAAAGGTAGTTAAATTTCGTTCATTTTGAATAATGTCAACCAATGGGACAAGTGCTTTGGCTTCTGTTTGCATCTAATATGTAAACGGTGATACCGTTGGACCGAGCGCAGATTTAACACGGTGTAGTTTGATTTTTTTAAGAACAAAATTTATTTAAAATGCTGACAGTAGGATCCGCCTATCTACTCAAATCATACGTCAAAGTTAAACTAAACTCACATGCTTAGTCTATATTATGACGTCATGTTTCATATGTAAAACGTAAAAGTTTCGTCTTTGGAAATAGCTGAATAAAAGTTCTTGATTCTGAGAATTTTTTATTTCTTCTTTCAATGCTTATAATTTTCCCAAGTTGATGAATTAAATTTTTTCTACTTTATTCAGTCTCTAAAAGATTGGTTCCTTGATGTTAATGATTTTAGTCTCCATCAATTGCAACTTCACGGGCCTTTCAGGCAGGCTCGGAAAAACCTGCTGGAAAGGCCCGAGAAGTTGCGATTGTATTTTCCATCTAATGATTTCATAAGACACACGTGAAACTAGTCGTATTTCTTGATTAAAGCAGTGTTAAAAGTTGTATAGTTTGCACAGTCAATTATTTTCATCTGAATTAGTTTCAGTTAAACATTGGAAAGTTTGTAATAGGGATTAGTGGCAATAAATATCGATAAGCACAGGTCACTTGCTGATCAAGCTAACTTTTTAAAAGATAAAATGGCAGCCAATATGGCGGCGCCCTTCATGCAGGGCTCGAAGAAATTTTTTTAGCCCTTAGTACCCCAGATTCAACTTTTTCTCTGATTTTCTTATACATGTTGTATATAGGTGTTGCCATTAAGCCTCGCTTTGCGAGGCGCCTCTTGCTGCGCTTAGTAATTTGTGTTTGAACGTTATAAAAAGGGTACATACCAATTCATCCAAGAAATCGCAGAGAATTGATCTATTTCAGTCTGAGAAAGGTTGTTTTTATTAAGTTTTATTGTAAATAAGACATGACCGCAACAGGTCTACGTATCTAAACTGAGTGTAAGAGTGTTCAACGCACATCTGCTCAGATCATTATTTTTTCTTTAGGTCCATACGTTTTCACTGGCCATGAATCCAGGAGGACAGGACTTTTTTTGTACGAGAAGAACTGCAGCTCTCCAGAGACTCCTGCATATCAATAAAAATTTCCCGTAGAGATACAGATCTGCTGCTATCATCAGGTCCAGTACAATCACTAGATTTAGCTATGTAGCTTGATTTACCTACATACCTTTTATTTCCTACCTGAAGTAGGTTTATTTTGCTTTTTATGTAAAACAAAAAAAAAATCGCAAGGAACTGTCAACCTATATTTTTATTGTTCAGTTTAAAAAGGAACCTAGAGCAAATTAAGTTAAAACATATCGCTGCTTTTAAGCGGTTTTAGGAAAACATTCATTACTATTGTTTGCGTAACCGTATGACACCTTGTGTGAAATGAGGCATGAATAAGTGTGATTACTTCACATTGTGCTGAATTATCATGCTAACCAGAACTGTTCTTCTATGTTATTCCATTTCGGAAGTAGCTGTTTGGTAACACATAAACAGCTATACATAGCCCCAACACTTTTAGGACTTTGACTGCATTTGCGCAAAAAGGAGCATCATTTTTAAGAGAAATTTTTTCAGGAATGGTTTTCACATTGTTTCAGATCAGTTCAAAGTTGAAAATATTTGCTGCACCTGAGTGCGACTTTTAGTACAAATGCCCATTTAAGATAGAAGTATGATTGAGTGGCTAAATAAACCTACTTCAGGTAGGTAAATAAAGCTATGAAGGTAAATCAAGCTAAGTAGCTAAATCTAGTGATTGTACTGGACCTGATGATAGCAGGCAGATCTGTATCTCTATGGGGAAATTTAGATTGATATGCAGGAGTCTGGAGAGCTGCAGTTCTTCTCTAACAAAAAAATTTTGCAATTTACAGCACACAAAAAATTGTGCTAGTATTGGACTGATTAACCTGATATCGTTATATATTCATTCTGTGGAAAAACTCAACTCTTGAACCAAGAAATCATCAGAAATTTTGCTACTGGTGTCGTAACTTTACTTGCCCCAGACTTCCTCTTCAACACACATTCTGACCTCAAAAAGTGAAATATGTTTAAAATCTGTCAAATGCAGATTGAGATTCACAATGCAATGATACATAAATAAACCAGACTACTTCATTTTATGGGGCTTCTGAGGGTGTTTAAAGAATTTCAGAGGCAAGGAAAGTGATGACATCTGTAGTGCAATGAAAATATTTTTGGTTCAAATATTTTGCATGAATGTTTTCCAAAAATAGGTGAATCCATCCAAACGAGCACAAGTCTTTTCTGGAAAATTGCCTCATATTTGTTATTTATAAACAGGTTGAGACCAATTGCCAAATTGGGTTAAAATAGCCTTTTTTTCACTTGTTTGATTTTTTTCTGAAGGCAATTCGCAAATAAATTTCACATGCGAGTTGATAAAACACCTGAATTACTGAAATTTTGATAAAGCCAATGAGTTATATAACAAACCGATAACTTGTCTTGTAATGTATAAAAAGAACAGATACTTCAGTGACTTCATCTTGTTCAAGATACATATGTGTTGTACATGTGTACTACGGTTAGGCTTGAGTATCGCCAGCTATCTCATGATACGATACGTATCACGATATATTAATGCGATACATCATGTATCACGATATAGTTGTCAAATGGTATCTATGTTGCCTACCTCTATAAGAAATAGTATTGCATGAAGAAATTATGTCAACTATTTACAACTTCAATCAGCAAACTGTAGAGATATAAAATTCAATTGATTAGAACAAAAATGAACAAATTATTTCTAACTTTAATTGAAATTTCTTTATGTCTTCATGTTATGTATACTATAATATAACTATTCTAGAAAGTCAATGAAAATTAACTTATGCAGTATATCACGATACACAGGTGACAATACGATACGTGTATCGTGGGCCCTCACGATCAATATCGATATATCGCCGTATCGTTACACCTCTAACTACGGTAGTATTTTGAACAAGTTAATTTTAGTTACTTTAACTTAAGGGGAAAGATCAATACAAAAAATAACAATACAATACAAATAAGCTATAGTCTTCAGCATGTGTGATGTAATGAATGAACAGTTTAGACAAGTAAATGAGAGGAAAAAAAATTAAAAGAAAAATTAAACAGCTGTACATGTAAATCGTAAAGGTTCAATGTGTTATTATGAAATAAACACTGTTTGTATATAATTTTCTTTGTTTGTTCAGGATACCCTTGCCAATCTGGAAAGACAGATTTATGCTTTTGAAGGAAGCTATTTGGAGGACACCCAACTCTATGGGAACATCATCAGAGGATGGGACAGATACTTAGCTAACACAAAGTAAGATAAACAGAAAGTGAAATTGTCATCCATATTTTTGTATACTGTAGGTTCCTAATTAAACGCGAGGAAATAATATCCGTGTAAAATCGGGAGAAGCACCCTTCGCGGATCTTAAAATTTCGCTTTTATTTTCTGAGAGTTGAGAACTATAAGAAATGAGGATAAAAGTTCTGCGTTCACGATTTTATATTCTTGCGACTTGATACAAAACAGTGGGATTGCGGAGTTAAGTATGCTCGCGTAATAAAAGGAATTTACAGTACAGAAAATCATGGCTACATTAAAGTGACTGATGGATAGTTATACTAAGGCTCTGAGGTATAAAATTTGAAATTGTTGTTTTATATTATACAGCTATCAAAACGGCTAGTTAAGGTTTTATAAAATCAATTCAAATTAAGATGTAAAAGATGATAATTCAGTTGAAATAAAAGAATAAAAGGACAACATGAATGTTAAATGATCTCCTTATTAATTTAAAAGCTTATTTAATAAATTGAAACTTTGCATTAATGCAAATATACTCTCATGTTCCATTCTCATTCTCATTTCTTTCCTGAATGTCCCATAGACTGAAATCATTATCAATATTCATTTCTAAATCTTGAGGAAAACTTCATTATCTCAAACTTGATGGAATTAGGAAAAAACTCTGAGATATCAGAGGATTTGACTGAGTTATATAAAAGTTAAAATACATACATAAAGAAACTGGTTTGGACATCCAACTCACTTTATGAATATTAATGATATTTGAGATATCAATGTTTCAAGATTTTGAAGCTCAACTCACTATTAGTAATGTTTTCCTGTGACATTTTGATCATGTGTTTTCATTCATTTCATGTTTCGCATCATCCCCCTATTAATCCCCACCCAACCATTAGCTTGTTTTCCAGGACCACAAACAGTAAGGCGGACAAACGCAACAGGAAGTTCAAGGAGGCTGACCGTCTCTTCTCCAAATCCTCTGTCACCTCGGCCGCAGTAAGTCAGTAATTTACAAAGGCGGGATAAATGTGATGTAGTTATGGTTAATTGCTAAATTCTAGGTCTTTTGCATGGACATCAATTGCTGGCTCTTTTTTGTACCATTAATGAATTGATTGTTATAACCTCATCTATTATCATTTGCAATTATATTGTTCAAAGGACAGCATGTTCAGTATAATTTTTTATAACAGTTATACATTGGAATTGTTGTCTTAATTCATGTTTAGCAGGTAATCACTGGTTTACTAAAAATGAGCACAACTTTCAATATACGTCCTTTAATGTACCTTAAAACATCGAGTATTTATTTAAATTGTGTCTAGCATTGCAGACAAACTTTATATCATTTTAGGCTGTCAGTGGCATTGTTGATACTTTTGACAAAAACCGTAAGTAAAATATTGGTTTGTTTTGTTTTTTATTTAAATTTTAAAATGGACTGTAATGAGTTTTTAAAATGTTGTACATATTGTTTTATTTCCAGTAATAGCAACAGATACAATTGTACATCTGTAACTTATATATATAGGGACAAACAAGAAAGATATTGTTGATGAAAGGGGGTTATAAAAATTTCTCTAATGCTGTATAAAAGATAAAAATGAGAGAGAGAGAGAGAGAGAGAGAGAGAGAGAGGAGAGAGAGAGAGAGAGAGAGAGAGAGAATATAGGAACTTGTGTTTCCATAGAATTTGGACAGAAAGAGGAAGGAGAGGTTAGAGAGGATGTTTCAATTTTGAATATTGTGTCCAATAGAATGTTTGAACTTTATGTACACAGGAGACAGGGACTGCCCCTCCAGCCCCGACTCTCAGAACAACCAAAACAGTGCCAACACCCCCCACACCAACGGGCAGTCGGACAGCAACGAGTCCAGCCACAACCACTCAGGGAAGCTCCACAAGGGGGGCGGGGTCATACGTCACAAGAAAAATAAAAGCAAAAACAAACACAGGTATAAACGTTACTATACAACCATATTTTATTTCTATAAATAACCACCTCCTGAATATGTGTTGTTAATTTTTTTTTAAAGAGGAAAATTTTTACATTATTCTGAGTCTACAATGGGTCGGGAAAGTTTACTTTGAAGAAACCTCAAATTGAATTATCTATAGATGAAAATAAGAGTAAAATTTACCCACCTTGTTTATGTTTCTTATATAAAATTTGTAACAGAGTTATGATTAATTAATGTTCTCACTTATTTGATTTTCTTATGAATGCAGTTTTTCCACCTTAAAATTTTGCAAATATTTAAGCATGGTGTTGAATAATTTAGATTTTAATTGTTTATTTTAAACTGAACACATTTGATTTAAAATTGGTTTTGCCATCATTTGCAGACTGGAGGTGAAACTAAAAAGAGGAAAAGATGTAAGTATACTGAATGTTCAGTAAAGTGATGAACCTTGAAATGTCTAGATCTTGATTTGAAACATACGTCTCTCTTTTTAGGAGAGAGTTGACGAAAAAAAATATTGACAAAAGATAATGTTTACATGGCTCCATGATAATGTCAAATAATAATGGAAACTCTCTAAAACTGATCTAGATAAACATTTTTACTTCAGAAATAAATGGAGAGCTTTATGAAGGTATCTATCACATACATCTATATGTGTATTGTCAGATTCTTCCATATAACACTGGGGCTCTTTTACAAATCATTCACAATACTATTGGCTGCTGTGGTGTTTCTCTATAGTTGCTATTATTTTTGTATAGCGTATGCAGAAATAAAAACCCTTGTAGTCTCTCATTTAACTCCAATTTTCTTCATTTTACCCACAGACCTTATTATTCAATATATTTACATTTGCAAAATTTATGTTTTGTTATATGAACCTATAGAAAAGCAAATATGTTCATTTCTGTATGAACTTATTAATGACATTACAATGATTATACTGCAACCGCTTATCGTTTGAGCGCATTATTGTAAACATAAAATCATGGTTATGTTAATGATTTGCCTTTCTCAAGTGTAATTACGAGTAATGAACAGCAATGTTAAAAAGTTCACTGGGATATGAACTTGGTTGGTCTTTTGATAAAATCCTGTGAAACCCAAAGGGTTTATCAGAAGATTTGATCACATTCCAACCAAGTTCAAATTCCTGTGAACTTTTTAACACGCTATTAATTTCTTAAATATTCCACATTAATCGTCTTAATTTATCACAGCAACAAATTCAGGAAAGACTTAATTCATATTTGTGCAAGGCACTATGATAAGTTTTGTCAATGTTTATTCAGAAACTTTTTGTGTTTGTCAACCTTATGATAACAAAGCATACACTGTGCGTTACAGTATCATGTGTGATATTGTAATACATGTACTATACATACTGACAGCACCTTGTTTCAAAGTACTTGCGTGTATTGTTTTAAACAGTTTGAGTGTGTGACTAATATTCATGAAGCACAGAATCAGATGTTCATTTTCATAATATTGTTAATTTCTCAAATTATATTTCACAACCATTAAAATTCAAGTATATATCATTTACAAATCTTCCTCTTTATTCCCTGTTAGCCCTCATATTACAGACTGAAAAGTTGTGACGAATTCTCTCGAAAATTTGTCTGTTTTCTTGTTGTTTTTTTTAGAGGTCGTTTCAAAATACCGTCGATTTTCCCACTCGGTGAGAGTCAATGTTTACGTTAGCAGCTTGCTAGACTTAGTCGGCCAGTTGCTTCGCCAGCATCAAAGACATGCCGCCACCACAACAACACATGTGGTTGAAATAGTGCAACTGCATTAAAAATAGTGTACTGCAGGTCGAAAAACAAATATTTTTCTTTTGTATACTAACATTTGAAATTATTCTTATGTTCAGAATGACTTTTGTCAAATATATGTCAAGAGAGAGAGAGAGAGAGAGAGAGAGAGAGAGAACTTATAGCTGGCTAAGTGAATTACATCTTCACAATGTCAATGCTTTGTGATTATGAAACTCCATGCAGTTTGTGTGGTTTCATAATCACAAAACCCTGACATTATGAAGAGGAGCGAAGCAGGGGTTCCTCAGTTTTTATTTTTTTTTTTATTTATAGCACACTGAATAGGGCCTGTTTGGTGCTTGATGTCGTTATAGTTGCAACCGATTGTGCAAATTAGAATGCACTTATTTAGTATCGACGTTTTTCTGGGTTGACCCCTGAACCCCATACAGGTGTCAATGAACTATACGTACAAGCTATGCTGTAACATCTTCACTGATGAAAAATTTTGACTAACTCTTGTCCAATCAGATCGTAATAGGCGAAGTTAAGACATTCACCACTCGTGACTTGAATGAGAGGGAGGAGAGTGAGAGTTGAGGAAGTAAATGTATCAATACGATTCAAACATATAAATGCAGTATTCAGGAAAACAAAATATAAACGGTTTAACATGTAGAATAATAGTGTTAAGATGGTGGCATATCTTTGAAGCTGGCATAGTGACCCGGCCAACTCTAATGTGGTCGTACTGGGTGGGTGTTTCGGCGGCATGTCTTTGATGCTGGCGAAGCGACAGGCATTTAGATTAAGCGAGCTGCTGACGTAAACAAGACTGTCACCAAGTGGGTTTTTGAAACGAGCTCTAAATAGTAAATTATGCCCCCCCCCCCCCCAAAAAAAAAATTAAAAAATTGAAATATTGAAATATCCTAACTGTTTCTCAGTAAAGTTGAATAAAACCAGACTCGGAGATAATAAAATTGAGATAAACTTACTTTGAACTTAGTTTCACTTTTCCAATTATACCAATTTATGTTCCATTTTTATACCTAACTCAAACTAGACTAAAAAGTTTGTCTTAGTTCTATTGCTCTAGCGGTACTTTCAAATTTTGGTTTGGATGAAATAAGTTTGTATTTTTATATTGGCATTGAAATACATGTATAGTTCACATATAGTAAAAGTTTTGCTTTAATTTTTAGGACAGGTGTAACAATCAGTGATATTCTCTTTCCAGGGTCATATTTGATTTTTCGGTACAACATAAAATAGATATCAAATCTTGATGTTATACTTTTTCTGCAACTCCATGTTCTCAAAGTGATAAATTCTGTACTTTCAGTTTACATGAATTAAGGTCTTTTTATGCCTGCATGTTTTATTTTTTCTAAATTTTGGTTTTTGGTGCTTTTTTTTTTTCCACGTATATGGTAATTCTTTTTAGTTTATTTTTGTCTGATAAGCCAGTGATAGATTGCAAGAAGAATTTGGGTAAATAAATATTCTTTTGGGGGGGGGGGGGGGGGATTTTGAGGTTTTGTTAGGGGGTAGGGGAAGTTTTATCCTATAAAGTTTTTAAGACAAACTCTAGATCTATATAGGGTGCAAGTTTTAGTCAACATTTTAATAGACTTGGTCTGGTTATGATAAAGGCTTTGTTAAGTTGCACAGAGAATTGTCACCATAAAAAAGTCATCACGAAACAAGGCCTAATTCCTAAAAATATAGCTCATATTGCCAATAAAAACTTGGTGGGTTCTTTTTTTGTAACCGAGAATGTTAAGGTATACCTAAATATCAAAAATAAGATATATTTATTGCTTGTTGACGTAGTAAAGTGGCTTTAGTTACTTGATATGCAATGAGAGAACTGATTGATTACTTGAATTTAAAGATCTGCACACTTAAAGATGATTACAAGACGAAAAGATATTACTAAATTGTTTAATGTTTTTTTTTTTCACTAAATGAAATAACTAAATTGTGTAATGTATGAATGTTTTTGTTTTGAAATAGGTATCTGGAGAATAACTGGACAGACATTAGTGATATGCTGTTTAATCCAGTGTTACAGTGTCTCATCAGTTAGATCTATAGCCAAGGAAGAATGTGTGAAAATTTTCAACCCAAATTGGCATTTCAAGGAGTTTTTTTAACATAAGGAAACCTACAGAACAAAATCTCGAAAAAAAAACTACCTTTTATACAATTTCTGCAAACAAACAGGAACAGGAAATGTGATTGAATTATTTTTACCATTGCCTAACATAATTTACTGAAGAAATGGCTTGATTATCTGTTTGTTATTTATATGCCATTTGATGGTATATAATAATATATTAATATGTATTTTTGACATCATTGTACAGTGTAGTATTGATATGTTTGAGCTGTATACATATATGGTCATGGTAATTCTACAGCTAGTACCTCTTTTTTTAGAAAGAATCTCTACTCAATGAGATTAGCAAGCAATTAATTTTCTGTACTGATGTACATTTGTATATGTGTGCAGCTTCTTTCTCATTAACTTTTTAATCATGCAATGATTGTTTGATTCGGGTTTTCAGCTTTGAGTATGAATTCAATCTCCCAGTGTCCTCATGTATTCATAAAGAAAACCGTCTCTATGAACATTGTTCATTATGTCTTAGAATTTGGATTTTTGATACATAAGGAAAGAAAATGTGATAGTAAGAAGAAGTATTGTTTGATAAATATTTAACACATGTACCAAAATCACAGACCCACAAAGCATGATAATGCTTAAAACATCTGTTGTAATCATACCGATCGATATTTAATAAATTATTTTTAAAATGTCGTTTTTGTTTTATAAATGTATATGATATGTACTATTGTATTTACAACAAAATTTTGGGTGAGAAGGATGGTACAAATCCTATAATTTACTGCATCAGTGTGCATAGTTATCAAAAGCAAGATTGTCTGTACAAAATGACCCAATGTCTGGGTTAATTCAATGGGACTTCAGTCTTGTTACAGTATGAAATTACTCCCAAAATGAAGAAAAGTTTTTGCTCTCTTCATATCTAATTGAAGACAGGTACACGGTAGGATTTTTTTCATATCTTTAAATAAACATTATTATATAGCATAAAATACAACAAGCATGATCTCTAAACATCGTGATAGTAAAACATTATTGCATTTTTTAACGGATGATGTGAGGCAGAGGTACATGTAATTAATTTGAGTCATCTCCCTTGCACCATGTATTTACTGTAGCTGAAGTAAATGGAAAACAATTTCCTATTCACGAGTTGTAAAACATTGCCTCCTATGAATTTTAGTTTTATAACAAGCCCGAGACATCCTTTCCTTAATTTTCATCTCTTAAATTATTGTGGATTGGGGGGGGGGGGGGGGGGGGGGGGGGAGAAAATCCTGAAATTTACAGTGGAGTTTTGTTTGGCACTGCATATAAATGGTGATCTTGTTTATGTACCATCTGGACAGCATTCCTCTTCATATCCATGTAGATCTCTACATCATCTTAATACACGTAATGATACAAGGCTGGACTATAAATGTTTTTAATTGGGTACACAGGTATAAGCATGATCTGCATCTAACATCAGGCAATATCGTAAAAAATCCGTAACCGAGATTCAATGAACAACATATACATGTACATTTGAATACATGTACATTAAACAAGGTACATGAAGATTGCTACAATGATTAAAGAAGATAGACTTCACTAAAATTGTATTACAGTCAACAGTTAGGCAAATTTTTTTTTCTATACTGGTATTTCTTTTAAATAATTTAAAGTGTACATACATAAAGTATAATTTGTCACTAAAACAAATCAAAAATCATCAAAATAATTTACCGATTTTAGTGTAACCTCTTGGATGCTAGAAATCAAAGGGGTTTTATTTAATTCACATCATACCTGTGAACATGAACATGCAGAGCCATCAGTCAGCAGAGGAATGTAAATTATTAACAACACAAAATATTTCACACATTACAACAGTAAAAAAAGATATTTATTTCTGTCAAATTTTGGACACAATGGGTTTACAATATATATATATATATATATATATATATATATATATATATATATATTAAGGAACAAAATAAACGTAGAAATTTCTGTCAAATGACAGTCAGTTGAAATGAGAATTATAATGAATAGCATGAAAAGATTAAGTCAAATAAAGAATTAGAGAGAGAAGGGAGTGGGGAGTCCTAATACAAACATATTAAAAATGATACATATTATTTCAGTGTCAGTTTAATTAAGATACATCACCAACTTAATTCTCTCAACTGAGATCAATTATATATATAGTTTGAAAAAAATTCATAACATTAAATTCATTACTGATGAACCATTATAAGCTTATATAATAATGATTGATAACTTTGAAGATAGAATTTTTAAGAAGACACATACTGAAAAGTAAAATGAAATTGGATAAAGGACAGTTTTCCTCTTATTTAAGTACTAGTACATGGCTAATTTAGACAAGCGAAACATGTTTTATGGGACTTTGTGACAGCAGTGTACATCATATTGCATCATCACATATATATACAGATTGAGTCAAAATTATTAACTTGATGTAATTATTAATTATAATGTTTGGATGTGAATTCATTTGCATTTTCAAAAGTAACTGACTCATTTCACAAACTAATAGGAATGTAAGCTTATTTATCATGATAAATCAAGATTTATAGAGAAATACATACACTAATTCACATAGGTGTTTTTATTAAAGATGTTCTCTTTCCTCTTTAATGCATCAATTAAAAGAAATGACTTTTTGAACAAATTAAGTTATATAAGTTCAATTTGTAAACAATTGGAATTATACAGCTATAAATGTACATCGATTCAAAACCTACCTACTATAAATAACTTGAATAAGGCATCTCCTAAATATTCAGTTTTTATGCATTAAAGGGGCATGGTCACGATTTTGGTCAAAAAATTATTTTTCCTTTTTTAATGTTTACAATGCTTCAGTAAGACATTTTAAATGCGCAACCAAAAGGACAAGAGCGTACAAGGCATGACAAATCCCCACGTACCCAGGACATGAGGCTTTGACTGATCGAAATCTCACTCATGATGACTTAACAACATGATCTTACATGATTATGGATATAATGCCTAATCCAGAAACGGCCAATGCACAAAGGTACAATGTAACGTACAAAAAGGACGATGGCAATGCACACGACTGCTACGAACAGTACAATTATGAAAGAAGTCCAGTTGAATCTACCACTTGGTTCTGCAATAAAAATAAGGCTGCACTGATTAATGTTTGGCATTTTACAAAAGAATTTCGATATATTACTTGCAATTCAATAAAAGACTTCCCATGTTCTTATATGTACTTGCCCATACTTTTTTTGAGTGAATCTGGTAAGGGATTGGTGGCATTTGGAGTCGAAGAATCTTCTACAATGAAAAATTATGAATTAATTTTTTTTACAATTTCATGTTAGCTAGAAATAAGTCTGAAAGAAGTATTTGGGGTTGTATGAACAGTGTCTTAGAAATTTAATATCAAAAATATTACCTAAAGTGAATAATAATGTATCCCCAGAAAAAGTTCCTTAAATTCACTATATGAATATGCCAAGAAAGAGTTAGCTGCCCAACAATAACAAATTTTTCCTGACAATTAATATACATCACATTTAGGCTCCAAGATGAACATTCAAAATTTGCAACTCAACTTCCTGTTATGCAGTGATCTTAATTCTTAGTTGTCAGTTTATCTGGCAGAGGCCAGTGACCTAGATTGGCAACTCGGCTAGAAAATAAAATGTAAATCTAGAAATGTGTGAAATGTGTACCCATTTAACTGTTTCTGAAAATAAATGATATTTCACTGGGAAACAGTAGCATTGAAGTATAAGTGAAATGGAAAACTGGGGTTTCACTGAGAGTTGCAGGCCTGGATTAAAAATGCAGTTATCTGAAAACAGCTATTTACCTGGTAGGTATAAAACTGGTCAGATGAAGACACAAGAAAAATAAATGCACAATCAATGGTATTTCAATGAAAACTGAAAAAATAAATGAAAGTTCAATGGAATTTCAATGAAAAAAGCCATTTTTTTTTATCTAAGGGGGGTTAAAGATATTAAGGCTGCGAAATATTTAACCCCCTTCTATATTGAATTCTCATCAGAGAGGAGGTTCAAAATATTATAGCTGCAATATATTGAACCCCCCTCTGATTTTCATCGCTATTGGTGAGTGGGTTCAAAATATTATGGTCCTAATATTTTGACTCCCCCCTTTTTTCCAATTCTAATTGGAGAGGGGGTTCAAAATATTATAGATTAAATATATTGAACCCCCCCCCCCCCCACCTATTTTCCAGTTCTCATTTGAGAGGGGGCTCAAAATATTATGGCCATGATAAATTGAACCCCTTTCTGATTTTCATTACTATTGGAGAGGTGGTTCAAATATTTTGGCCGCTATATATATTGAAGCGCCTACCTTTTTCTTATTCACAATGGAGAGGGGGTTCAAAATAACATGGCCGCGAAAAATTGAACCCCTCTCTGATTTTCATTGATTTTGGAGAGAGAGGTAAAAATGTTATAGACGGGATATATTAAACCTGCCTGCTATTTCCAATTCCTTTTGGAGAGGGGGCTCAAATTATTATGACCGCGATATATTGAACCCCCAACTATTTCAAATAACAATGAAAATCAGAGTGGAGTTCAATATTTTGCATCCATAATATTTTGAACCCCCCTGCAATGGGAATGTGAAATAGGAAGAAGGTTCAATATATCGCAGCCATGATATTTTGAACCCTCTCTCCAATAGCAATGAAGATCGGGGGGGGGGGGGTATAATATATTGCGGCCATAATATTTTGAACCCCCTCTCCTATGGGAATTGGAATCAGGGGAAGTGGCGCTATATATATTGAAGCGCCCACCTTTTTCTTATTCACAATGGAGAGGGGGTTCAAAATAACATGGCCGCGAAAAATTGAACCCCTCTCTGATTTTCATTGATTTTGGAGAGAGAGGTAAAAATGTTATAGACGGGATATATTGAACCTGCCTGCTATTTACAATTCCTTTTGGAGAGGGGGCTCAAATTATTATGACCGCGATTTATTGAACCCCCCATCTATTTCAAATAACAATGAAAATCAGAGTGGAGTTGAATATTTTGCATCCATGATATTTTGAACCCCCCTCCAATGGGAATGTGAAATAGGATGAAGGTTCAATATATCGCAGCCATGATATTTTGAACCCTCTCTCCAATAGCAATGAAGATCAGACGGAGTATAATATATTGCGGCCATAATATTTTAAACCCCCTCTCCAATAGGAATTGGAATCAGGAAGTGGTTCAATATATCGCGGTCATAATACATGTATATTGAAACCGGGGTTCAATATTTTATAGGTGGGTTCAATATTTTGCAGCGAAATATTGAAGCTGGGGTCATAATATTGCATGATATTTTGAGCCCAGGTTCAATATTTTGCGGTATCAAAATATTATATGACACAGGGTTTGATTCCCGATCTAGCCATATATTTTCATTGTGTCCTTTTCCACTATAGATGGTGTTGTTGCCTTTCTTGTTTAGGCAATGTATAAATTAATAAATCCTGGAAAGGTGACCTTGTGTTTTGTCCTAGGGATCAAAGGCTTTTTTAAGGAGGGAGGAATGTTGTTGCGGTTACATTCATGGACCGTGGGTATCGGCCTGAGTAGCTCAGTGGTAGAGCTCCTGACTAAAGTTACAGGGTTCCAAGGTTCGATTAACAGTCCAGCCATATATTTTCATTGTATTAATATGCACATTCTTCTTTTCATAGTCTACTTTGATGTATATATCAATCATGCTGAAAAATCAGTGCACCAACTGATTAAACAAATTGTGTCATTTGTGATTAATAGTTGCTGAGAACTCTGTGACGAAAATTTGATATGGACCGACAGACAGATACACAAGGGTAAAACTGTATACTTATACCTCTTCTTCATAGCAGGGGTATAATAAAATGAAAATGCCTTTACAGTCATATTGTACTCACTAGTACTGCCCATGGTAACATTTGGGAAATTGGTGGTCGCTGGTTTAGGACTCGTAATATTACCAGGTATGCAGTCATCTTTTTCTATAATGAAAATGGAAAATCAATGTCTGTCACTGAATTCACAGGCTTTATAGTTTGCAGAGGGCATAAAAATTTATCGCAAGATAATGTGGCAAATTTTAGTGAATATTCATAATATACTTAAGAAGGCTTGATGCTAAAAAAAAATTTCAAATATTTTTATTTGTTTCAAATTTGAATATTTCCCTACATCTTTAAACAGTCAACTGTTAATTTGTCTATAAGGATCGGATTTATGAAGTCTAAAAATGTTCATGACCATCCAGCCCCATAAATTCCAAATTTGATGACTGCCCTAAAGCTTAACCCTAATTGTAAAAGGCTTATTATTTAATTCTTAGAGTGGACATGACTGAAGTTAATATCCCTTTGGGTTATTTGTTTTAAAATAAATTTCAGACAAGAAATATTCAACAAACAGAAAGGCACTCTGAAGTTTGAGCAAGATTATGCCAAAGGGAAACAGGATATTTTCCAAACAAGTGATCTCGGATGGACAGTCAGACGGACAGACTGATCACTATAGGTCACCTGCAGAGCGGGGCCCTAATTATATAAAAGATATATTTCTTACTATAGCACTGTGCCAAAAAGTCATTTGATCCTTTAGTCGTTGTTACTAAGATGCACTGGCCATCTATAAATATATAAAAAATAAATCATAAAATTAAACCTTAAGTTAATATGATTTTGATGCTTTTAAAAAAACCTCTTTGTAAGTTAATAATAATCTCTTAAAATTATGGCCTTATTTTTAATTTTGTTTCAATATCACAGTTTTTACAAAAAGAGATATGTCGTTATAAACAATATCACAAGTATCTTTAATACACCAACCTAGAGTAAAAATAAGAAATAATACAAACCATTTAAAAGAACGGAAAGACTTGTTGAATTGAAAATACAGCTTAAGTAATATTCTGCATTATTTTCAACAAATGGAAAACACCTTCCAATATATTCCATCGGACACTGAATACTTTGTCGCCGGATCTCACACATGCTCCAGGTTCTGAAAGGGCCAGCCACATTTCTTAAATGTGCCTGGAATGTCCCACAGTAATCCTCCTGTAAAGAAAAAGAAATAGTATGAATATTTAAAGAACTAACAATAATGATGAGTCATATATCTATTAAACATATGTTATAGTTGTATGTGCACACTTTAATTAGTGATATATTTACGCAGGTGAGTGAGAGCAATTTACAAAAATATGCACATTAAAGTTGATGAAACAAGAGACCCACGGTCCACATCGCTCATTTGAGCAACAATAGCATAACGCTGAATAAATCAGCATTACAGTATCAAAACCAAAATATCTTGGCAACTAAGTACAGTAGAAACTAGTAGAAACTGTTTTTGTTTTAAATGATAAAATACTTGCATAACTATTGTGATCATACAACTTCTTAATTACATTATATTCAATGATTAATTACTAAATATGAACAGGCAATGAAAGATAACTCAATTATGAAGAAGCAAGGAAGATAACTCTATTAACAGATGCAAAGCACAACTAATGAGAAAGACCGTCAACTGGACTCTTTACAAATGCTTTCACAATAGCTTAACTTTGATAGACAGTTTCATTCTTTCTCTTTCTTCTTTCTCCCTAGATTCATATTACTACATTGGGAGACATGAAATTTAAATTAAATTTTGATAGATGGCTTTATTTTCTTTCTTTATTTGCAGTCAGTTTTTATTCAGTATCAGCAGAAGTAAAGAAGACGATTTTTTAAAACATAAATGCATTAACACTATATGACTATTTTCAAGTATTTTGGTCTGCCTTAGAGTCAGAACCCCTACCTTGTGGGTCATGATATAACTTTGGTTTACAACATTATGAATTCAGTTTTCCTTACAGGCGTGTGGGAGTAGAGCAGATAATTTTTAAACATGATATGCATTTAAACTATACATCCATTTTGGCCCCGCCCTAGAGTCAAAACCCATACTCTAGGGGACATACATGAAATTTACAATTTTAGTAGAGGACTTCCTGGTTAAAATAATTCTGAAGTCAGTTTTTCTTACAGATGTGTGAGAGTAGCGAAGGATATTTTTAAACATAATATGCATTAAGACTATATGGCCATATTGCCCCCCCCCTCCCCCCCCCCCCCCCCCGGCCTCAAAACCCCTGACCAAGGGACCAAGAATTTCACAATTTAGGTAGAGGAGTTCGTGGATCATAACCATGCATTCAGATTTTCTAAGATTTAATACATTTTCACTATATGGCCATATTGGCCCCGCCCTAGGGCCTGCATCCCTGATCCAGGAGTCATAAATTTGACAATTTAGGTAGAAAACTTCATAGACATCATAACCATGAATTTAGTTTGTAACAAATATATACGGGAGTAGAGAAGAAGATTTTCTAAGATCTAATACAGTTTTACTATATGGCCATTTTGGCCCCACCCTAGAGCCTGAACCCCTGACCTCAATTTTGGTAGAGGCCGGACTTCATGGCCTGTGGCGCCCCGGGGGTGGTAGAGCCATGCTTTTTACAATTCAGATCCCTCTTACTATAGAGATGCTTCACACCATGGCGTTGTAGTTTTCAAGAAGAAGTTAAAAATGTAAAATTGTAACGCTTGACGACGAACGAAGATCAATTGCAATAGGTCACGAGTGACTCAGGTGACCTGAAAAGTGAAAGAAGGTCACTGTGACCTTGACATGGGGATATGAAGATATGAGGATGTTTACATAGTAAAATAACTAAACATAGCATTGTATTTCTGGAGTAGAAGATTTTAAAACATTTTTCCTAAGTACATGTACATGTATATACTTCTAAGTTGAACTTTGAATCCATCTTGGGGCCCGAGTATTGGTCCATGGGTCACGGTTTAAACAATTTAGAGTCTACAATATCTTAGGATGCTTGCGTAATAATCTACCCACCTATACCTACCTACCCACCATGAAAAATTTGAGTCGGATTAATACATCAAACATACATTTATAAATGATTAAAGCTGGCCTCATGGTCTTTTGAAGA
Organism: Magallana nippona; assembly: GCA_033439105.1. Taxonomy (NCBI): domain Eukaryota; kingdom Metazoa; phylum Mollusca; class Bivalvia; order Ostreida; family Ostreidae; genus Magallana; species Magallana nippona. The sequence goes on from CM065919.1 coordinate 24,561,713, forward strand.
GTTTGAAGAGATCTGCTATGACCTTCATATTTGATATTGAAACTTAGTTCAAGGTCACTGCACACCCTCTACCCAAAAGCTCTGTATAAGTAAAGTATGGGCCTAATAGCGCTAAGTAGAGAGGGAAAGAAAAGCAAGTGATCTCGGACAGACAGATGTACGAACGGTCAATTGAATTTTGAGACTGATGATACTATACGTTCCCTGCAGAGGGGGGCCCTTATAAACAAAAATGCAAAAAAACCACTGCATAGGCCTTAAATGTCACATGAGTCATATGTAAATATACCATCCTGTTATGCATGATTTAAAATTCTTAATACAATATAATAAACCCAACCTTAAAACCTTACCATGGCTTTAATTATAAAACACTTAATGCTCAATTGATCCCCATCATATTTTACATTTGTATATATTAGAATTGTCTCCATTTCCATTTTTAACAAAAACACATACAAAAGTTCGTCTACATGACATAATTTAAGCACAGCCATGACCTGAATAAAACCCCCTAGATTTTGATTTTGCACTTGTACCTGCTGTCCTTGTTTGGCATTGTCAAAGGAATTTCCTCCAGCATAAGGAAAACACTGCAGTATCAGTAGAGTAACAAGTAGGGTAGTACCTACTGTAAATATTAAAGAAATTTATCAAATGATGAGTAAACACCGTTGACTCTGATTACCAATTGCAATAGTATCAAAATACAAAAGAAAAACAAAACTGAGGAGAAACTTTGGTATCCCAATCTCTATATGCTTTCATACGGGTCTTCAACTTATTTTGTCATCAAGATGCTTCACTGTAATACGAGAGTCAATGAAAAAAATACGAAGACTTTTGCCATAGCTATGTTATTACTAAATTTAGTAGACATAGTTTAGCAATTGTTTCAAACAATTAGAAATCAAAAAAGTTCATGTATTCCTTTATTTCTAAGAATTATTAAGAATCTAATACTGCAAAAATGGGGTCACGGCGCACGGTCAAACTTTGTGTTCTGTCAACAATAAATCATTATTATGTTGAAATCAATATCTTCATAAATTGGACTTAAAACCAAATGATATTGAAACCTAAAATTAAGAATTGTCATGATATTCTATGTACCAAATAATGACGGGATATATAGATTGTTTGAACAGATATCAGTAACTAAAGACATATAGTCCTCTTTAAAATTGACTGAAAATATTGACGTCGCCGGACGTCACGGCGCAACTAAAAGTATAAAGAGTATGGATTTAACTCGGGAAAAAGCCGATAAAAACTGTGAAAATGCTCAATGGTGGAAAAAATAAGTCAAACATTATTTGCACATTTATGTTTAACTCTAACACATTTTGTGGGGGTTGTGGTAAGTGTATTTTGAACATCAAACAGTCCGAAAGAGAGTAGAATGAAAAAATGACAATAACAAACCGTCAAATCTGTAAATATTTGATCAAAAGAATAAACAACATCATCTGACATTCAGGGATTTTCTTACTGTAAACGAAGAGACATGCCGTAAAAAAATAAGAAAACTCGAGGAACCAACTCCTGATTTTCGAACAAATGTAAACAAATTAGATGTCAAGTGATAAAGTGCCGATTTAAATTGTATGGTGAAAAGCACAAAAGACTGAGGGGTTATAAAGATTGGATATTTCTATTAACTGTTCGTGCGTCATCTTGACGTCATGTTTTCAACGTTACCGTGCGCCGTGGTGACAAAACATGTTGATTTTAAAATCGGGTAACAAAAATACATTTTCATCAAAGGGAATGAAACTTCGTGTATCAATAAAATAAGTGTTGTTGGATAAATTAATTTGTTAGTTATGACTTTAATTAAAATATATGATAGACAGGAACATTGTCTTCGTATTTATTGATTGACCCTCGTATATCACAAATCTAAGCATTGTAAATTTTGAGAAAAATTAAGAAATTTTAAATATTTTAATGTCCCTCTTCAGTCATTACATTTACCAAAAATCAGGATGCTTTCAAAATAATATCGAAATTTGTTATAGGTTTAAATTGTCACGAGAGGATTTTCCCTATAATCCTTTGTTGATTTTTTCACCCTTCCCTTTAAAAATAGTTGAGAGGTAATTGTACAAGCATTTCAGACCGGAGATTTCATGTATATCAGAAAGCTTCGTTTTTAATTTAACAATTTATTGTCAAAACTTTTAGAGGGTTTGAAGAAGATTATGAAGATGGCCACCTTTTTAGATTTAATTAATAGTTTGTATTGACTCAGGTGAACTGAAAACAGCTCAAATGCTAAAACAAAAATCAATGTCCCTAATGCACCACCTGTATATTAGTAAAATGTGTACCGGTATTGTAAAGCAGTTTTCCCCCATAGTAGCTTTTCCCCCGGAAAACCTGCTATATAGTAGCCTTTCCCCCCCAGGGCGGAAAACCTGCTATATAGTAGCCTTTCCCCCCCAGGGGAAAAGCTACTATATAGTAATTTCCCCCCCATAGTAGGGTTTCTCTCGTTTTTGGTTCAAATTTGTATAAAAAAATATTCATGGACACCCAGTAAGGATTTAAAATCAATGATTTTAACTCTCAGTTCGCATATATCTGCATTCATCTATACAGATTAATTTTCGATTTACCGATTTTTTATTTTTTATAGACAATGCTGAAAATTGAACAGATGTATCATGGCATACATAGAACTTATTTAGGTAATTTTCTGATAAATTACATGATTTGACTTGATATACACTCATATGCTTCCCAGCGACAGTCCCGATGACTTGATTAATTGTCTCTCATTAGGTGACCCGGGTTCAATCTTCGAAATAATTAAAGTCTCTTTCTCTTTAAATTTATCTAAAATTGTCGATTTGCATTTTTTACGTTTTAATTTTGTAAAAAGAAATAAGTAAACAAATATAATGCGTACTTTCAAATGTTTCTCGGAGATGGTTCAATAGAATTTAAGAAACTTTATACTCTATTTTAAACATTATTTAAACTTTATCTCTAAAGGAAAGAATTGATTTAAACCACTGTTGGATATTCTGTGTTTTCCACGAAACTTAAAACTTGAAATTCCACGTATAAAGGACCTTTTATAGTAGATGTTTCTTAGGGAATTTTCTTGTATGTATTCTTGTCTTTATTTACATTGTAATACATGTAGATATAATTTCAAGTGATGGTATATATCTGATAAATTTATTTGTTGAAAAAAATTAGAACAAAATACAATGTACCTTTCTCAGTATATGAAATGTTATGAGTTGTCTAGTTTGAAATATATTTCACAATCTGAAATTTCATTTGATTTAGAACCCAATCAAGCGAAGTAAAAAAATTCGGTTTCTCATCAAATCATTGCACACAGTCTCCCGTTAGATACTTATTTAGAAGTAAATATACTAGTATATAATTACATTTAAGGTCGTAAATTCTAAAGGTATTAACTTAAAATCAATAGCCTTTTGGGACAAAGGGGGTAATAATTTTCCACTACTTAATCCCTCTGCAAAATTTAGTCAAGATTTATTAGTTATTTTTTTTTGAAAGGAGCTTATTACATTGAAAATAATACATGGGAAAATCCGTATCACACCCTCTATCAACCCTTCGTTCCTCCAATATCAGCCGGAGGAACGAAGGCCATGGGGCTGATATTGGTTGAGAGTTGATTCGAGTGTGATCCAGATTTTGCCAAGTATTGTTGTTTTTATCATATTTTTGATAAACAACTCGTTTATATTTTCATATGAAAACTTTATCCAGCTTTATCCTAGTTCTCCCATATCAAAACCGGCGCAGTTTTGACGCTCAAACGTATTGTTACGTCCTCTAAAAAATATGTCAATGTTATAACGTTATAATCTCGGTATAAAAAGGGGGAAAAACCACTATATTCCGTGGGGGAAGATATACTTTATAGTCATTTTTCCGAGGGGGGGGGGGGGGAAGCTGCTATATAGCCATCCAAGAATTTATCCAAGAAGCAAAATGTTTTCATTTTACCAATAAACAACTGCCAAAATGAATTACATGGTTTTTTTTTTATATAATTGTGGTGAAATGTGTACTAAAGGCTGTCATCTTAAAAAGCATAATGTCAGTAGTTTAATAAACCACGTAATAAAAAAAAAAGATCAAGTCAAATGTAAGCCTATACCTTTTTTTGACGATGTGGTACCAGTTTGACCAGGATCAGGATACCTGTAACTTATTGCCACAGTGGTTTCATCACTTTTCTCGAGATCTTCTCCAGTATTCTTTTCCTCTTTAATTTTTTGTTTAACAATCTTAAATGCCTCATTACTGTCATATACATCCTGAAATTAAACAAGCAATACTTGTGTCATGAGTACATGTATTACATAGACAATACATGTACCCCACAGTTTATAACTGCATCACCTCGGGTTTAAGGAAATTTAGACTAAGAATTTTGTAAATTATTATCATGTTTTACGGTGCTACCGTTGTGGCGAGCGCAGCAAGAATTACACATACCTTTCATCATTGTGAACCTAGTGATATTTTGACAGTTATCAACTAACATCAAAGAATTTCAGAGAGAGAGAGAGAGAGAGAGAGAGAGAGAGAGAGAGAGAGAGAGAGAGAGAGAGAGAGAGAGAGAGAATTATATAATATTTCTAAGTTTAAAAAAATTCTTACAAAATACATAGACTTGCTTCCCCCTAAAACCGTTCTCTACTTTTGGAGAAAATTGATCAGTCTGTAAAATGGAATTTGTGTTTAAAAAAAGTGTAAAGTGTAAATACAGTATTATTTTTCTTTTGTACCTTGTTGTTATCTGACTTTTATTTTTATTTTCCTGGTTCATAATTTTTTTAAAAAATTGTTTATTTTTGCATGCACGTTAGTATCCGTACCCCGGTCTCTGTTTGTAGGTGTGTAATTTCCCATTTACATATTTAATAGTTTGCAATATCTGCATAGATGTTTTAACTGTTTATTTTTTCTCTTTATTCTTTATTGTTTAGTTCAAAGTGACCTTTCTTGTTTATTTCCTCTCTACTTGTACTTACTGTTCATGTACGCAAAAGTAGCTTAAAATTGGATCGATATGACAGTAAAGTATGGCTCTTGCTTATATAAATATATAATTATATTATATATAATCTCTCTATCAAAAAAAAAAAAAAAATCACAAAAAAAACCCCACAAATCATCTAAGGCAGGTATCGCAGTTTATACTGAAATAGCTTATAGTACACGCATTGCAGATGTTTGATCCACCTATAAATTTATCGCGGGAAATCCAGCGTGAGATCACTGTGACGTCACACGTTCAAATCTATATTCATTTTTTAACGTACCTCGACTCGATACGAAGGATTGGAAGCATGTAAAAAATCTCTTGGGTCTCGCCAAAGCTTTTGCGGTACTCAAAACGTGTATTGAAACCTCAAGGCTCCCTAAATTACGAGTTAAATGTTAGCCATTTTTGGCATAGCACCATGGGAGAAAACATTAGAGAGCATTCTGGGACGTAGACAAAAAAAAAATTTCCTGATGAATCTGTAGGTTTTACTCGTTCTTTTTCCCGCGCACACTGGTTCTTAGACCTCGCTCCGCGAGCGGCGCTTCGCTGCGCTCGCTATAATTTATATTATAGTATATCATTGGATAATGATTTTGAGTGATGATGTTTGGAGGCATTTTAAAATATTTCTGAACCAATGGAATAAAACTGAAATAACCTAGCTCCTACTTTTGAAAAAAAATGATTGATGTAAACTAATTTGGTTACCACAGCACCACATGTTGTGTCTTTCATCTCCGTCTCTGGTTTTGTCTCCACACTTTGGCATGGCTCTGATCTGCAATATATTTAATCTTTGTCTATATACCTAAACTGTTGCATTGTTTTAACAGTTTAATTATCTAGGTGTGAGAACAAAATATGATTTGATTGTGATAATCATGATACTATAATATAAATATTAACTGGGGTTGAGAGCAATACTGATTATATTAGCCCGACAAAAGAGATATTGCCCGGTGCATACCGAGGGGGTTATTATAATCAATGTTGCTCAAAAACACTGTCAACATTTGTTTTGTTATATTAAGCTTATGCATTTGCTTTTATTAGCTCACCTGAACCTTCGGTTCAGGTGAGCTTTTCTGATCACCCGTTGTCCGTCGTCCGTCTTTAAACTTTTCACTGTTTTGACTTCATCTCTAGAACCACTGGGCCAAATTTAAACAAAGCATCCTTATGGAAAGGGGATTCTAAATTCTTAAAATAAAGGACACATCCCTACTTAAAAGGGAGGTAATTGCGAAACAGTGAAAATAGGGTGCATGTCTTTAAAATTCTTCTTCTCAAGAACCACTCCCCCAGAAATGCCAATATTTACACTAAAGCTTGTATATATAGTGATGATTCTAAATTGTCATAATTGTAACCCCTGAATTAATACTGAGGCCCCAAGAGGGGTTCAAAGTTTAACATAAAAATATATAGGGAAAATGTTTAAAAATCTTTTTCTCAACAACTACAATGCTACAATTTGTGAGATTACTATGCAAGCATCCTCCTATAATGTAGATTATAAATTGTTAAAATCGTGACCCCGGACTAATACAGAGGCCCCAAGGGAGTTCAAAGTTTAACATATAAATATATAGGGAAAATGTTTAAAAATCTCCTTCTCAAGAACTACTAATGATACAATTTGTGAGATTACTATGCAAGCATCTTCAAAGAATGTAGATTCTAAATTGTTGAAATCGTGACCCTCTGAATAATAGTTGGTGCCCCAAGGGGGTTTTAAAGTTTTACATAGAAATATATAGCGAAAATGTTTAAAAATCTTATTCTTAAGAACTACAATGCTACAGTTACTATGCAAGCATTCTGAGAAAAGGTAGATTCTAAATTGTTTAAATTGTGACCCTAGACTAATACCCCAAGAGGAGTTGAATGATTAACTTTGAAATATATCTGGAAAATATTTTTAAAAAACTAAAATAAAATGATACAATAAACTGTTGTGTAGGTGAGTGATGTGGCCCATGGGCCTCTTGTATTTCAAATCCTCAGAGGTTATTCTCCAACATTCAGGAAAACTAATATCGATACCGAGGGTATAGCATAAGCTCTCCCCAAGTTTGTTTCGGTGAGCTAAAAATGATTTACTCATGCGGAAAGTTTCAGACCAAAATATTTGCTTCAATCAGTGGAATTTCAAAGTAATTACTTACAAGCAGACTCGATCTTCATGCAAACTCTGCAGCTGAAATATGTAAATTCAAATACAATTAACATCCACCTTGGGCTTACTCAGTGTCAGTAGTCAGTATAATATTGAGTATGCTAATTTATTACAGCATTTTAAACATTGAACATGCTTATATGATTCTTTCTAAAGAGATTCTCATTCCTCCAATTTTATTTTGTCTTAAAATGCACTAACTGGTATGGAGTTTTCAAATTGATAATATTGCAATACTTTGTGTAATTTAATACAATAATCTTTTTCAATAGGGCTTATCATTAGTATCTATTTCAACAGTCAATCCAACAGCATTTCTCGAAACAAAAGGCCCACAGGCCTTGACGGTTAGCTGAGTACCAGTAGCCCTTAGTTTTATTTTGGAGTTTACACCCTCATCCGAGACTCATCTAACTCTGATTGGTGAATAGTCATCGAAACTATTCACTGGAACACATTGGATGTAATCCAATCACTACATTAAATTCAAAAACCAGTAACTCCTTTTGTTAACCATTACACACACACATATATATATATATATATATATATATATATATATATATATATATATATATATATATATATATAATGGTCTTCTTATAAATACATGAATATTATATTCCATAATCTTTTTTTACCTTGCTAGCAGCTACAGTTTTGCTCAACTTGATTTGAAAGTTACCTCCTTCCTAAAATATAATGCATTTCATATATCATAAAAATTAAATGAATTATTACTGAAAGTTTTCATTAGATACACTATAATTGACTTGATCTATACACGTACCATCTTAATTCCCTTGCTGATTTTGCTGGTTAAGTTTACTGCCAGATTTGGAATTATGCTCTGATTGATAAAGAAACATTATGTAAGTTAATGATCAAGAATAATTAAGTTTACAAATCATATTGCAATCGAACATCATAGTTTTTGGGTGAACATGTTATATATTTAAAAGTTCTATCATTCTAGTCTGAATCAGTTTAATTTCAATCGGGTGTGGTTCAATTTTGAGAATTTGAAACAATTTCTGTGTAAAAAAAATATCGCCTTACATTTCTTCTCCACAAGACAAAAGAAGATGTTATCCATAGGTTTGGAAAAATATGAACAAAAGATGTTTTTATTTTCATAGATAATTTTTTTCTTCAAAACATTAAATCATCTTATTGACATTACTGGACATCATTTACATGTATTTGATATTGATATCATGCATTTATTTACACCAAATGTTAATCTCTTCAGTATGTTACTTCCCACCAAAACATTTTTTCATTTTCAATTTTCTCATAAAAAATACAAAAAAAATGTATAAAATAGTTGAGAGCATGTATCCTTCTTTGAACAACGAAATCATGTTTCAGAAATGATATTTTAAGTATCGATCTATTAAATAAAGTTTTGGTATTGCATATTCAATCTTAATGACCTTCTATTCTAATTGCTTACTGAATACATATGTATTACCTTTGTAAAACCTATCACTTGGGTCACCATTGTAAAGTAGTTCAAATTATTTTACCACTTGATGGCCTTGCTGAAATGAAAGATAATTTTAAAGTTAAGTCATTTACCCAGCTATTTGACAATATTCATCATAAATTCAATCATTGAGTTGCACATCGGTGTGATCTGCTATTTATCTTCTTCACCCTTGCAGAGCTATAGGTTTTTTCTCTTAGCAGTCTGCCAGATAAAAGCACAGAAATATGTACTGTATTTGACTATTATAGTCTAAACTGGTCAATTTGACATGAATCATCTGGTAAATATATGCTTTATACAAAGCTTCTGAAGCCTTTTTAGCCCCTTTCAAACCATCCATTTGTCGATTTAAATACACTTGGGTATTTAACATCCTGTACAATTTCATTAACAAGTGGCTCACCTTTGTATAACATGTATTCATGGAGTTGTCCCTTTGAATATTATCTTGACACATTACGATAAATACCAGATGAACATGTGTAAATAGATATTTTTTGCAATGCCATATTAAATGTGTAGTATAGATAAAATTCCAGGACACACGTATCTTTTTCTCTAATAAAATAAACATGATGACCGTGTTGTTATATAATTAGGACGTATGCCAATTTCACACGTTCCTGATTTTTTAATGTATATTGATCACGACATCAGGGCATGAAGAGAATGAGAGGGTGGGTAGAAATGAGAGGTGGGGAGATGAGAGAGTGAGGAGAGAAGGAGAGAATGGGACGAGAAGAAAAAAAGGGTGAACAGATAATAAGAGGGTGGGAAGAAAACAAGAGGTCTGGAGGAGGAGAGATGGGGAAGAGAAGGAGATGATGGAAGAGAATAAGTCGGTGGGGAGAGAACAAGAGGGGGTGGGGAGAAAATGACGGTGAGGAGAAAAAAGAGTGTCAAATAGGGTGACTTACCTGGAGGTTAAGATCCACAATTATTACCACTTCCGAAAAATATTAAAGTAGTTCTGCTGGCAAAAATGGAGGTTACTGTAACATTTCCCGGTTCCTACAGATTCCTACAGATTCGACTGCTCTCTCTGAGCAACACGTTCCCCAATCGACTGATCAAAGACAACTTAAAGAGCCTGTATAACAGTATAAATATCAACTATCTATAGCAGACAGTCGGTTGGACCACAACAGACCGAGCGAGCCGACACAAAATATGTTGACACGTTAGTTCCGACGATCAGAATGACACACTGCGTACCTTGAACAGCTTAAGGCTGCACGTGGTCGCTCTGAGGTGATGAAATAAATGCGAGGCGGGGATAAACACCTACTTATTAAATTTAGATGTACACAGGTGAGGTCGATATATTTACATTTTCAGTGCTTTTGTCTGTGATAACGCAACGAATCGATTTTGTAATGTACAGTCCAATAAATTCAAATAGAGACATGATATAATACATTCTCAAAATATTCTTTTGATATAAAAGACTGGTCTAAAAAAACAAACTCTAAATATTTGGTAGATTAATGCTCGTAAACTGTATTGATAAACGAGCAAAAAAAGAAAGATAACTCTATCATAATGGATTATGTCACAGCGAAAGGAGGAGGAGTGATGGTCCGCTACATTGGCGGATTTTGTGATCAAAATTGTGTAGAACTGCTGCAGTTTATTTAGATCGTTCTAGGCCTAATATTATTCAATCATCCCAAGGGTAGCGCAAGTTTGATTTTGTTTTTGTTGTTTTTTTTTTAGTAGAAAGGTGGTTTATTGTTTTTAGTCTAATTATTATAGTCTATTTTTGTCTGATAAACCAGTGATAAATTGCGATAGATTAATTGCAACAGAATTAGGGTGAATAAATATGTTGTGTTTTTTTTTTTTTTTTTGGGGGGGGGGGGTTATGAGGTTTTGTTAGGGAGTAGGGGAAGTTTTATCCTTATGAAATTAAAATTTAAAGACAAACTCTAGAAATATAGGATGCAAGTTTTAGTTTAAAACTTAATGAAGTAGCATATCAATACCACTTATTTTTCTTGAAAAACTATTTAGAAACAAAATTGCACATTATCTTATTCAAAATTTGGTTCTTATCCAATAATTCATGTTTGATAGTATGGTTTACCGTTATGAAAATCAACACTTCAATAGATTGGTTATGATAAAGGCTTTACTTAGTTGCACAGAAAATTGTTACCATAAAAAAGTCCTCACAAAACAAAGTCAATTTCCTAAAAATATAGCTCATATTGCTAACAAAAAAACCTTTTTTTTAAACTGAGACTTTTAAAGTATACTTAAGTATCAAATATTTTATTTATATTGCTTGTTGAATTAATAAAGTGGCCTAAAATACTTAAAATGCAATGATAGAACTGAAGTGACTTGAATTTTAAGATCTGCACACTTAAAGATGATTACAAAACGAAATGATATTGCTAATTTTTGTTTTACCAAAAGAAAATATATGAATTGTGTATGAATGTTTTTGTTTTGAAATAGGTTTCTGGAGAATAACTGGACATACATTAGTGATATGCTGTTTAATCCAGTGTTACAGTGTCTCATCAGTTAGATCTATAGCCAAGGAAGAATGTGTGAAAATCTTCAACCCTAAATGACATTTCAAGGAGTCTATTTAACATAAGGAAACTTACAGAACAAAATCTCGAAATCTACCTTATATAGTTTCAGAAAATTACTGCAAGCAAAGGAAATGGGATTGAAAAAAGTCTACCATTGCTTAACATGATTTACTGAAGAAATGGCCTGTTAAACTGTTTGTTATTTATAACAGTACCGTAAATGACATGTATCTTTGAAATCATTGTACAAAGTAGTTATAATAATGTTTGAGCTATATACATATATGATCATGGTGATTCTACAGCTAGTACCTCTTTTAAGAAAGAATCTCTTCTTAATGAGATTAGCAATTCATGTTCTGTACTGATATACATTTGTATATGTGTTCAGCCTCTTTTGAGTATGAATTCCATCTCCCAGTGTTTTCATATATTCATGAAAAAAAACCATGTCTACGAGCATTGTTCATTATGTCTTAGAACTTTGATTTTTTTTTAAATTTTGAATATATATACATACGAGAGGAGAAAATGTTGATAGTAAGAAAAAGTATTTAACACATGTACCAAAATCATTGACCCACAAAGCATGATAATGCTTAAAACATCTGTTGTAACATACTGATATTTAATAAATTATTTTTAAAATGTCATTTGGTTTTATATATATATGTGCTATTGTATTTACAACAGTCAGAAAAGGATGGTATAAATCCTATAATTTACTGTATCAATGTGCATAGTTATCAAAAGCCAGTGCGTCTGTACAAAATGACCCAATGTCTGGTTACAATATGTTTGACACTTGAAAGTCAATCATCATTTGAAGTAAAAGGTGCATTTTAAATTTCATTGGCTTCTGACCAATATAATAGATTCTGAATATCTGGATTAATTGCGACTTTAGTCTTGTATACAGTATGAAATTACTCCCAACATGAAGAAAAGTTTATGCTCTCTTCATATCTAATTGACGTACATGGTAGGATTATTTTCATATCAAAACAGCCATTATTATATAGCATAAATATTTAGAGTTATCTCCTATACACCATAGGCGTGTTCAACAAAGCGGGTGCTCGCGAGCGCTCGCCAATATTCCGTTTACCCGCAACACAAATTTTGGCGAGCGCTCCCGAGCACTAGCTCTGCTGAACACGACTCAGGTATTTACTGTAGCTGAAGTAAATTGAAAACACTCCTATTCACATTACCTCCTATGAATTTTAGTTTAAGAACAAGCCTGTGACATAATATGCTTAATTTTCATATCTTAAAACATTGCCATGTCGGGGGCAGAAAATCCTATTCAAAGTTGATATGAAGTGTTTTGTCGGCACTGCATATAAATGGCGATCTTGTAGATGCACCATCTGGACAGCATTCCTTTTCATATCCATGTAGATCAGTACCTCTACATTATCTAAATACATGTAATGACACAAGGCTTGATTATGTATGTTTTAATTGAGTACACAGGTATATTTACATCTACCGAGTATGATTCCCTCTATTTCTCACGGAAGCTTAAGTTCATTCATACTAATCATAGCTATATAGAAACCCCCGTTTATCAATTGGTCGAAACCTACAGCGACTGAAACTGATAGGAAACTGACATGACTGAAACCTACACGCCCCGTTTATCGATTGGTCGAAACCTACAGCGACCTAAGAAAAATCACGGACTGTACGAAATAATCATGATAATGTCAGACTCAAATTCCCATAGGAGACTATTTGGCCGTTTCTTTTAGCTAGCGTACTGATGAACATTAACAGTAACTTAGTGAATTTTAATTACTTTTCACAATCAATATATGGATTTGTTAAAAGAAAGATGTAAATATAAACAATAAAATACTTTCTTTAATGATTCATGCGAGTTATGAATGTAGCAGGCTTGGGGTAATGCTAAATGTAAAAGTAATGCATTGCAATGCATTACATGTTTTCAAAGTAACGCTACGTGTAGTAATGTGTAATAACACAAATTTAGCATTACAAGTAATGGTAATGTAATGCATTACTTTTCAAAATCTAGTGTAATGCTGGCATTACATGGCATTACTTTGCATTACTATGCTTTTCTTTGCATATTCATTTTTAAAATTGTGATGAATTGAATAACTGAAATTGTATTTGATTAAAAATTGTTTTAAAAAAGAAAGAAACAATTCATTAAGATAAAAATATTTTAGTTGTTTGATTAAAAAAAAATAAAAATCAATTTTTTAATTGTCAATATAATTAGCTATAACAACACAATTTCATGATCATAATATTTTTAAGAGTGTTGTTATTAAGAATTTTATATCATTTGAAAAAAATTACTCCAATTAGTTGTGCATTCAATGAATCCTTTACTGTGAAGAATGCGTCAACAACACGCAATGCCCCCAGGATAATCTAAGTATCACAACAATCTATTGTTTTAAGAGGTGCTAAACACCCCCAATCCCCACCCTTCTCTTGGCTGTGTTCCATTAAAATAGAGAACAGACATACAACCTTAAAGGCAAAAAGAATGCACTGTCCAACCATGATATCTGGAAGCTTGAAAATAACTTTCTGTATTATAACCCATTTGAAAATCTCTCTCTCTCTCTCTCTCTCTCTCTCTCTCTCTCTCTCTCTCTCTCTCTCTCTCTCTCTCTCTCTCTCTCAATATCTGTGTTGTATGTTAAGTGCAATAGTTTGGACTGATAGAAAATACAAGATTCATGTATTTTTTTCTATTATTGCCTAAACACTTATATCTTATATTTTCAAACCCGACAGGATGCGGTTAAAATATGAAACCTTTGAAACTTTGATGGTCATAAAGGGCAACAACAATCTTGTTATAAGTCATTAAATTTGAACCTGATAGTGAACATAAACCTGTAAATAGGTTAAAGCGGGTTTTATATATAAAAAATTTGCAAACACTCTTTATTAAGCTTTTAAATTACTTTTTTTAAACTTATCATTGACTTTTCACAAAGTAATGGTAATGGTAATGTATTACTTTACTCATGTAATGGTAATGTAATGCATTACTTCAATTAAATTGAGTAATGGTAATAGTAATTTAATGCCCAAATTCATGAAGTAAATGGTAATGTAATGCATTACTTTACAATGTAATTCGCCCCAAGCCGGGAATTTAGCCATCATTGCAAACAAAAATTTACATAACCCGCTAACGCGGATTTAGGCCGAAATATATGACGTTTTCCTTGCTTTTTTAACGATTTTGATATTTTTCCTGGCAAGATAAATATCAAAATCTTAAAAACGCCAGGAAAACGTCAGATATTTCTGATGTATTTTTTAAGGAACATATCACCAAAGAATGCATTTTATTGTTTAAATAAGCATTTAACATCGCGCAATATTATAAAAAAAAAAAACAATGTTCGACGTTCAATGAACAACATATACATGTATATTCAAATACAAGAAACAAGGTACATGAAGATCCATAAAAAGAAAAGAAGATACTATAATGATTAAAGAAGACATTAAAATTCGAGTCAAGAGTCAAAGATAATTGTTTTTCTTTTTATCGACAAAATACTGATATTTCTTTTTTATATAGTTTAAAGTGTACTTAAAGTGTAATTTGTCACTAAAACAAATAAAAAATCATCAAAATAATTTACCGATTTTAGTGTAACCTCTTGGATGCTAGAAATCAAAGGGGTTTTATTTAATTCACATCATACCTGTGAACATGATGAACCAGCAGAGCCATCAGGCAACAGAGGAATGAAAATTATTAACACAAAATATTTCACACATTACAACAGTAAAGAGAGATATTTAATTTATCAAATTTTGGATATAATGGGTTTACAAAGACATATATATTAAGGAACAAAATAAACGTAGAAATTTCAGTCAAATGACAGTCAGTTGAAATGAGAATTATATAATGAATAGGATTAAAAGCTTAATTAAGTCAAATAAAGAAGAGAGAGAAGGGGTGGGAGTCATAATACAAACATATAAACAATGATAGTTACATATTCTTCTACTCAACATTCAGGTATATCGACGACGTATTATCAATTAACAATTGTTACTTCCATATTTACGTCGATTCGATATATCCCAGTTAATTTAAAATAAAAGACACCACAGAGTCTGCGTCATTTGTTTCATATTTGAATATTTTACTGGAAATGGACATTGATGGTAACATAACAACAAACTTTATGATAAACGTGATAACTTCAATTTTTCTATAGTCAACTTTCCATACTTATGAAGCAATATACCTTCATCACCTGCATATGGCGTTTTTGTCTCTCACTTAATTCGATACGCAAGGGCATGCTCTTCGTATGAACAGTTTCTAAGGTGAGGCAAGCTACTGACAAACAAGTTGATAAAACAGGACTATCAACAGTCTCGTTTGAAGTCTTCTTTTCGTTAGTTCTATGGTCGATACAACGACCTTGTCAGCAAATACAATCTTGCACTGGGTCGCATGCTGACTGACGATTTTCATACTAATTGTTAGACCATAATTAATCACCTAATTGTCTACGGACTTTTTCGGGTTTTTTTCCGATTACGACAAAGAGCAGGTATGACCGGTCAGCAGAGGATGCTCACTCCTCCATGGCACCTAATCCTACCTCTATTATTATTTTTTTAGAGGTCCGTGTTTGCTCTGCTCCTGTTTTGTAATTTTCTTTTGGACTTTTGAATTTGAACACTGTTCGTTATCACCATATGTCATATTATTACAGTGTCAGTCTAATTAAGATACATAAACAACTTCTCTGAACTGATCAATTAAATATAAATAGTTTGAAAAAAATTCCATAACTTTACGTTCATTACTCATTAGCCATTATAAACTTAATATATGATAATGAGAATTTTGAACATAGAATTTTTAAGGCACATACTGATAATTACAATGAAATTGGATAAAGGATATTTTTTCTC
The DNA here is from genome assembly GCA_033439105.1 of Magallana nippona. Classification (NCBI taxonomy): domain Eukaryota; kingdom Metazoa; phylum Mollusca; class Bivalvia; order Ostreida; family Ostreidae; genus Magallana; species Magallana nippona. Next base: position 24,577,921 of record CM065919.1, read on the forward strand.
TGATTTATGTATACATGCCTAATGTAGACAATCAAAACAAATTTAATGAGACTTTGTGATGGCAGTGTACATCATATTTAATCATTGCGTATATATAACAGTGTCAAAATTATCAACTTTATGTAATTATTAACTATGATGTTTGGGTGTAAATTCACTTGCATTTTCAAAAGTAACTGATTCGTTTACAGACAAATAGGAATGTTAGCTTAATTAAAACGATAAATTAAGATTAGAGAAATAGATGTATACACTAATTCACACAGGAGCTTTTAATAAAGATCTTCTCTTTCCTCTTTAATCCATCTAAATTTAGAAATGAATTTTTAGAAAAATTAAGTCATACTGTGTATGTATCTTACAAGTTTAATTTATAAACGTTTGGAATTATACAGCTATACATGTACATCGATTCAAAACCTACAAATCTACAATATTAATAAGGCATCACTAAAGTTTTTCTACATTAAGTAAACGTTCAAATGTCTAAACATCATGGATATAATATAGCACAATAATTGTCATTATCCTCCTGAAGAATATTGGCATTTCCCATTCATTAAATCATTTCATTTGCTGTTATTAATTTCACTTGGAGGCTTTGACTGATCGAAATCTCACTCATGATGACTTAACATGATCTTACATGATTATAGATATAATGCCTAATCCAGAAACGGACAATGCACAAAGGTACAATGTAACATACAAAAAAGATGATGGCAATGCACATGACTGCTACGAACAGTACAATTATGAAAGTCCAGTTGAATCTACCACTTGGTTCTGCAATAAAAATAAGGCTGCACTGATTAATGTTTGGCATTTTACAAAAGAATTTCGATATATTACTTACAATTCAATAAAAGACTTCCCATGTTCTTATATGTACTTACCTGTACCTTTTTTGAGTAAGGGATTGGTGGCATTTGGAGTCGAAGAATCTTCTACAATGAAAAATTATGAATTAAATTTTTTTTTAACAATTTCATGTTAGCTAGAAATAAGTCTGAAAGAAGTATTTGGGGTTGTATGAACAGTGTCTTAGAAATTTAATATCAAAAATATTACCTAAAGTGAATAAGAATATATCCCCAGAAAAAGTTCCATAAATTCACTATATGAATATGCCAAGAAAGAGGTAGCTGCCCAACAATAACAAATTTTTCCTGACAATTAATGTACATCACATTTAGGCTCCAAGATGAACATTCAAAATTTGCAACTCAACTTCCTGTTATGCAGTGATCTTAATTCTTAGTGGTCAGTTTATTTGGCAGAGGCCAATGACCCAGATTGGCAACTCGCTAGAAAATACAATGTAAATCTAGAAATGTGTGAAATATGTACCCATTTAACTGTTTCTGAATATAAATGATATTTCACTGGGAAACAGTAGCATTGAAGTATAAGTGAAATGGAAAACTGAGGTTTCACTGAGAGTTGCAGGCCTGGATTGAAAATGCAGTTATCTGAAAAGAGCTATTTAACTGGTAAGTATAAAACTGGTCCGATGAAGACACAAGAAAAATAAATGCACAATCAATGGTATTTCAATGAAAACTGAAAAAATACATGAAAGTTCAATGGAATTTCAATGAAAAAAGCCAGTTCTTTTCTCTAAGGGAGGTTAAAGATATTAAGGCTGCGAAATATTTAACCCCCTTCTATTTTGAATTCTCATCAGAGAGGAGGTTCAAAATATTATAGCTGCAATATACTGAACCCCCCTCTGATTTTCATCGCTATTGGCGAGTGGGTTCAAAATATTATGGTCCTAATATTTTGACTCCCCCCTTTTTTTTCCAATTCTAATTGGAGAGGGGATTCAAAATATTATAGATTAGATATATTGAACCCCTCCCCCTTTTTTTCCACTTCTCATTTGAGAATGGGCTCAAAATATTATGGCCATGATAAATTGAACCCCTTTCTGATTTTCATTATTATTGGAGAGGTGGTTCAAATCTTTTGGCCGCTATATATATTGAAGCCCCCACCTTTTTCTTATTCACAATGAAGAGGGGGTTCAAAATAACATGGCCGCAAAAAATTGAACCCCTCTCTGATTTCATTGATTTTGGAGAGAGGGGTAAAAATGTTATAGACGGGATATATTGAACCTCCCTGCTATTTCCAATTCCTTTTGGAGAGGGGGCTCAAATTATTATGACCGATATATTGAACCACCGACCTATTTCAAATAACAATGAAAATCAGAGTGGAGTTCAATATTTTGCATCCATAATATTCTGAACCCCCTCTAATGGGAATGTGAAATAGGAAGAAGGTTCAATATATCGCAGCCATGATATTAATTTGAACCTTCTCTCCAATAGCAATGAAAGTCAGAGGGGGTATAATATATTGCGTCCATAATGTTTTGAACCCCCTCTCCAATGGGAATTGGAATCAGGAAGTGGTTCAATATATGGCGGTCATAATACATGTACCGGGTATATTGAAACCGGGGTTCAATATTTTATAGGCGGGTTCAATATTTTGCAACGAAATATTGAAGCTGGGGTCATAATATTGCATGATTTTTTGAACCCAGGTTAATATTTTGCGGTATCAAAATATTATATGACACAGGGTTTGATTCCCGATCTAGCCATATATTTTCATTATTTCCTTTCCCACTATAGATGGTGTTGTCGCCTTTCTTGTTTAGGCAATGTATAAATTAATAAATCCTGGAAAGGTGACCTTGTGTTGTGTCTTAGGGATCAAAGCCTTTTTTTAAGGAGGGAGGAATGTTGTTGCGGTTACATTCATGGATCGTGGGTATCGGCCTGAGTAGCTCAGTGGTAGAGCTCCTGACTAAAGTTACAGGGTTCCAAGGTTCGATTAACAGTCCAGCCATATATTTTCATTGTATTAATATGCACATTCTTCTTTTCCTAGTCTACTTTGATGTATATATCAATCATGCTGAAAAATCAGTGCACCAACTGATTAAACAAATTGTGTCATTTGCGATTAATAGTTGCTGAGAACTCTGTGACGAAAATTTGATATGGACCGACAGACACACAAACAGACAGATACACAAGGGTAAAACTGTATACTTATACCTCTTCTTCGGAACAGGGGTATAATAAAATGAAAATGCCTTTACAGTCATATTGTACTCACTAGTACTGCCCATGGTAACATTTGGGAAATTGGTAGTCGCTGGTTTAGGACTGGTAATATTACCAGGTATGCAGTCATCTTTTTCTATAATGAAAATGGAAAATCAATGTCTGTCACTGAATTCACAGACTTTAATTAGTTTGCAGAGGGCATAAAAATCTATCGCAAGATAATGTGGCAAATTTTAGTGAATATTCATAATATATTTAAGAAGGCTTGATGCTAAAAAAAATTTAAATATTTTTATTTGTTTCAAATTTGAATATTTCCCTACATCTTTAAACAGTCAGCTGTTAATTTGTCTATAAGGATCGGATTTATGAAGTCTAAAAATGTTCATGACCATCCAGCCCCATTAATTCCAAATTTGATGACTGCCTTAAAGCTTAACCCTACTTGTAAAAGGCTTATTATTTAATTTTTAGAGTGGACATGACTGAAATTAATACCCCTTTGGGTTATTTGTTTTAAAATAAATTTCAGACAAGAAATATTCAACAAACAGAAAGGCACTCTGAAGTTTGAGCAAGATTATGCCAAAGGGAAACAGGATATTCTCCAAACAAGTGATCTCGGATGGACAGTCAGACGGACAGACTGATCACTATAGGTCACCTGCAGAGCGGGGCCCTAATTATATAAAAGATATATTTCTTACTATAGCACTGTGCCAAAAAGTCATTTGATCCTTTAGTCGTTGTTACTAAGATGCACTGGCCATCTATAAATATTAAAAAAATAAATCATAAAATTAAACCTTAAGTTAATATGATTTTGATGCTTTAAAAAAAACCTCTTTGTAAGTTAATAATAATCTCTTAAAGTTATGGCCTTACTTTTAATTTTGTTTCAATATCACAGTTTTTACAAAAAGAGATATGTCGTTATAAACAATATTACAAGTATCTTTAATACACCAACCTAGAGTAAAAATAAGAAATAATACAAACCATTTAAAAGAACGGAAAGACTTGTTGAATTGAAAATACAGCTTAAGTAATACATGTATTCTGCATTATTTTCAACAAATGGAAAACACCTTCCAATATATTCCATCGGACATTGAATACTTTGTCGCCGGATCTCACACATGCTCCAGGTTCTGAAAGGGCCAGCCACATTTCTTAAATGTGCCTGGAATGTCCCACAGTAATCCTCCTGTAAACAAGAGGCCCATGGGCCACATCGCTCACCTGAGCAAAATGGCAAACTACGTTGACCTAAAACACTTTAAATAATTAAGAACAGTAAAATTTAATATTTATCAAAGTTAAGTACCGGTACCATAATTTTCTGATGTAAGACTCAATATTTCATAAAGGGGTAGGGGTGAAAATATACTGCGATATATAAATTATATATAACACCGGTATATTATTTCCTGCAGTTTTTGCACATATGTGAACAGTATTAGCTCTTAAAAGATAAAAAAAAATTCATACATTTTCTAAGACGTATATCAGTTTAAAAATCAGCACCTATTGTGGGCCTACCTTATCGGGTGTAATCATAATTTGAACATGTTGAATCTACACAATTAAAGGATGCCAACATTTTATTTCATTAATATTTTGTCTTAGAGGTCATGCAATACATATCTATTTTATATGATGAAAATACTGGAAAAGGTAGTTACCATTTACCTGCAATATTTCTTGTTTGGTTTATTGGTATTTATGAAAAAAAAATCGAACTTAAATTAGTGTAATTTCCATTTTCCACATCTAAGTGAATATTTTTGTGTGTTTATTTAAGATGCCAAGCTATGTGAATATACCATGCCGATGAGATACATTTCATTTTCACAGCTCGTATCTCATATGTGAAAGTTAACAAAGATTGACGGACAGAGGATCGCCAGATAGTCTGGAAGCCAGTGGCATACTCTAAAACCTGGCCTGGCCTGGCCCCATTGGCCTGGCCTGGCCTCAAAGTTGGCCTGGCCTCACTTTTGGCCTCAAATTTGGCTTGGCCCCAAATTTTGGCCTGGCCTCAAAAATTGGCCTGGCCTCAAATTTGGCCTCTTCAAAAATTTTTGGCCTCAATTTTATTTTTTTATTTTCTTTACACATATGTTGATTGTATTGATTTTTTATTGATTTATGTTTAATACACTTAAAACATCACACTAAATAGCTTTTAGAGTCTTATTGTGATAGTTTTTTTGAAACATACATGTATATATGACTACAGGTATGATTGATTGATTCTGAATTTTTTCTTCAGATTTTGAAACAGTCTGTTTTTAAATTCCAAAGTACTTTAAGAATGTATTACTGCCATTGTATTCCACCATGGCATGTTTTTTTCAATGTACTTAATTAACTTAAACTGCTATCAGGATCGGACAAATACCTGTGTGAGAAAAAAAATAATGACAGAGACCAATTTGTTTATTCTAACCAACATTAAAGGTCACAACATGTTATGCTGTGTTCAAATTCTGATATCGAAGTTACCCTATAGGGGAAAAGTTGTTTCCTAAATATACAAACAACACATGCATGAAACTACTCTAATATAGGGGTGATGATTAATGACCATCACTGAATCAAGTTATCGGAGGATACAATGTTGCAGTCATTCACAAATGACATTAATTAAATTAGACCGTGTGAAATGTTGAAGGCAATTAATCTGACCCCAATAAAGCGACAGAGGAGGCTGATATCGAATTTCTACTGGGGAGGGAAATTTGGGTTTGATTGGTGTTGACAGGTAATGTAAGCGAACTCAGTCTGGCGTTTTTTAAAGTGCATTGCATGTGGATAGAGATTTGATGTTATGAATCAGTTTACAAATGTTTGAGATATTTATTTATCCATCAAACAGGTCAGTCTCTTTTAAAATGATGTTTTACTTTATTATTCTGATATCTCTATTCTACTTTTTGAAGTGGGGAAGGGGGTTGCGTCTCTGAATTTTAATGCCGATAGCTTCAGTATTGGGCATAATCCATTCCTTGGCAATAAAAGAGCAGTGTTGCACATGCATATCCTATGTGCAAACTTGAAGAAAATCAATTAAAACTCAATCAGCCAGGTCACCTATTATTAAAAAAATTCTCTTAAACATTTAAAAATCAATAAAAATTCAATGAAAACTCTTTGAAAATGTAAGAGAAAAATTTTTTAATATGAGGCCAAAAATTTTTGAAGAGGCCAAATTTGGGGCCAGGCCAAAATTTGAGGCCAGGCCAAAATTTGGGGCCAGGCCAAATTTGAGGCCAAAAGTGAGGCCAGGCCAACTTTGAGGCCAGGCCAGGCCAATGAGGCCAGGCCAGGCCAGGCCAGGCCAGGCCAGGCCAGGTTTTAGAGTATGCCGAAGCCAGTTCGCAGTTTTGAACTCTGTGGCAAAAGTTGCTAAGGCTACAGTCAAAAACTTAATTTGTCTTCCCTAAAATAATTGTTTACCTTGTGTAAACTTGTTTGACGTTTTATGACCTTACTCACTTGATCAATGAAAACATTCGACTGGAAAATGTTGTCATGTGATGTGTTAAAAAGCTATATAATTTAATGTATTGCCAGGCATACAGGTATCAGTTTTGTACCAAGGCCCATCAATTATTTCAGCTTTCCCTCAAAAACAACAAACGGCTACAAACCAAGATGATTTTCTGCTGCAATAATTTCTTAAACATAATGATAAAGCAGATATCCTCATAATTATAATGTGTCAGAACTGTTTAAAAGGCGTTTTCATTTACTCTTTTGAAAACTACCAAAATTGTTGCAGATTTCATATAATTCATCAAATGAGAAGGGACCCCATAAAGTAGTTATAGCACATCACCCTTTTGATTTTTCTGTACACAAGTATTTAATGTTTAACAAGACAATTCTAATGATCATCAAACATTTAAGCGTTAGTCGTAGAATTATAGGCAACTTTTAAAAATTTATCCAATTTGTTTAATTTCAGTTTTTTAATGTATTCATACAATATATAGATAAAATGTTTTGTAATTGAGTTAGCCAAGTGACACAAAATCAGTTTATGCACTTGTGTATTTTGGAGGAATTAGTCCTACCCTATGACCCAATTACAACCGTTAGGTAGAGGATCTTTTTAATTTTGATAACTGTAAACAAACGGTTTTGCATTAATTTGTGAAAAGTTATTAACTAATTACAAGTTACCTACTAACTGTAGTATCAAAACGAAATGTAATAAATATCGATTGTAATTTTCAATGCACGGTATGTGTTTGCATCACCCGTATTTATAATATTTATAACCTCTCGAGATAAGACAGTCGCGAGTGATTAATCTCAACAGGATTTAACTTAGGCTGTGAAAACGTCTTTTCAAATTCATAACATCGTTTTATTGTCTTTGGATTTAATTTACACGATTATGAACTCAGAATACATGGCTACTTCAAATTCTCTTTCGGAGGAAATTTCGGCGAAGTTACCGATCAAAAATCGATTATTTCAACCAAAGTCGCCCCCTTGTTTGGTCCTTGTTGACACTCAATTAGAAATTAATAAACAATAAAAACAGAGGGAAAATGCACTTAAGTACGTTGTTAATGCATCAGATTTTATGATTTTCGCAGGTAAACAATCAACTGCCTATTAACCGAAGTCTATGTTCCAAATACCAGAATACTGAATACAGCTATACAGGCGATCGTTCCCCAAGTTAAAAAGCAAAATGAAATGAAAATCAAAACAAGCTAAAACCACCGTCACAAGTGAAAATGACAACGCGTTGAAATATTTAACCTCAATTTACTTTACAATAATCGGCACCAATATATCTTCCTTGTTTCATAGTGAATGTTGCACAACAAACATGGATGCTACAAACAAAGAACCTCGTTTTCGAGATGCGGTAGACTGGCAATGCCTGTCATGAGATCAGTCTATCGTACAAAATTGCCAGTCTACGAAAAATGGAATAACGAACCGCTTTATTAGTATTTTCGTAATTAGCTCAAATTTGAATCATAATTAGCCCTTAATTTTTGCAATTTATATTTTCCTTTTATTAAGGATGATTTATGATAAATTACGTTAAGATTAACTCAGTAGTTCTTGAGAAGAAGATTTTTTAAAATGCACCCCCCTTTTTTACAGTTTCGATGTTTTCTCCGCTTTGAATACAATCTGGCCTTTTATTTTTGCAATTTATATTCACCTTCTTATAAGGATGATTTGTGCCAAATTTGGTTGAATTTGGCCAAGTGGTTTTAGAGAAGAAGTTCAAAATGTAAAAAGTTTACAGACGGACAGACGGACGGACAGACGGACGACGGACAAAAGGTGATCAGAATAGCTCACTTGAGCTTTCAGCTCAGGTGAGCTAAAAAAAAGAAATAGTATGATTATTTAAAGAACTAACAATAATGATGAGTCATATATCTATTAAACATATGTTATAGTTGTATGTGCACACTTTAATTAGTGATATATTTACGCAGGTGAGTTAGAGCAACTTACAAAAATATGCACATTAAAGTTGATGAAACAAGAGACCCACGGTCCACATCGCTCATTTGAGCAACAATAGCATAACGCTGAATAAATCAGCATTACAGTATCAAAACCAAAATATCTTGGCAACTAAGTACAGTAGAAACTAGTAGAAACTGTTTTTGTTTTAAATGATAAAATACTTGCATAACTATTGTGATCATACAACTTCTTAATTACATTATATTCAATGATTAATTACTAAATATGAACAGGCAATGAAAGATAACTCAATTATGAAGAAGCAAGGAAGATAACTCTATTAACAGATGCAAAGCACAACTAATGAGAAAGACCGTCAACTGGACTCTTTACAAATGCTTTCACAATAGCTTAACTTTGATAGACAGTTTCATTCTTTCTCTTTCTTCTTTCTCCCTAGATTCATATTCCTACATTGGGAGACATGAAATTTAAATTAAATTTTGATAGATGGCTTTATTTTCTTTCTTTATTTGCAGTCAGTTTTTTAATTCAGTATCAGCAGAAGTAAAGAAGGCGATTTTTTAAAACACAAATGCATTAACACTATATGACTATTTTCAAGTATTTTGGTCCGCCTTAGAGTCAGAACCCCTACCTTGTGGGTCATGATATAACTTTGGTTTACAACATTATGAATTCAGTTTTCCTTACAGGCGTGTGGGAGTAGAGCAGATAATTTTTAAACATGATATGCATTTAAACTATACATCCATTTTGGCCCCGCCCTAGAGTCAAAACCCATACTCTAGGGGACATACATGAAATTTACAATTTTAGTAGAGGACTTCCTGGTTAAAATAATTCTGAAGTCAGTTTTTCTTACAGATGTGTGAGAGTAGCGAAGGATATTTTTAAACATAATATGCATTAAGACTATATGGCCATATTGCCCCCCCTCCCCCCCCCCCCCCCCCCCGGCCTCAAAACCCCTGACCAAGGGACCAAGAATTTCACAATTTAGGTAGAGGAGTTCGTGGATCATAACCATGCATTCAGATTTTCTAAGATTTAATACATTTTCACTATATGGCCATATTGGCCCCGCCCTAGGGCCTGCATCCCTGATCCAGGAGTCATAAATTTGACAATTTAGGTAGAAAACTTCATAGACATCATAACCATGAATTTAGTTTGTAACAAATATATACGGGAGTAGAGAAGAAGATTTTCTAAGATCTAATACAGTTTTACTATATGGCCATTTTGGCCCCACCCTAGAGCCTGAACCCCTGACCTCAATTTTGGTAGAGGCCGGACTTCATGGCCTGTGGCGCCCCGGGGGTGGTAGAGCCATGCTTTTTACAATTCAGATCCCTCTTACTATAGAGATGCTTCACACCATGGCGTTGTAGTTTTCAAGAAGAAGTTAAAAATGTAAAATTGTAACGCTTGACGACGAACGAAGATCAATTGCAATAGGTCACGAGTGACTCAGGTGACCTGAAAAGTGAAAGAAGGTCACTGTGACCTTGACATGGGGATATGAAGATATGAGGATGTTTACATAGTAAAATAACTAAACATAGCATTGTATTTCTGGAGTAGAAGATTTTAAAACATTTTTCCTAAGTACATGTACATGTATATACTTCTAAGTTGAACTTTGAATCCATCTTGGGGCCCGAGTATTGGTCCATGGGTCACGGTTTAAACAATTTAGAGTCTACAATATCTTAGGATGCTTGCGTAATAATCTACCCACCTATACCTACCTACCCACCATGAAAAATTTGAGTCGGAATACATCAAACATACATTTATAAATGATTAAAGCTGGCCTCATGGTCTTTTGAAGAGTTTGAAGAGATCTGCTATGACCTTCATATTTGATATTGAAACTTAGTTCAAGGTCACTGCACACCCTCTACCCAAAAGCTCTGTATAAGTAAAGTATGGGCCTAATAGCGCTAAGTAGAGAGGGAAAGAAAAGCAAGTGATCTCGGACAGACAGATGTACGAACGGTCAATTGAATTTTGAGACTGATGATACTATACGTTCCCTGCAGAGGGGGGCCCTTATAAACAAAAATGCAAAAAAACCACTGCATAGGCCTTAAATGTCACATGAGTCATATGTAAATATACCATCCTGTTATGCATGATTTAAAATTCTTAATACAATATAATAAACCCAACCTTAAAACCTTACCATGGCTTTAATTATAAAACACTTAATGCTCAATTGATCCCCATCATATTTTACATTTGTATATATTAGAATTGTCTCCATTTCCATTTTTAACAAAAACACATACAAAAGTTCGTCTACATGACATAATTTAAGCACAGCCATGACCTGAATAAAACCCCCTAGATTTTGATTTTGCACTTGTACCTGCTGTCCTTGTTTGGCATTGTCAAAGGAATTTCCTCCAGCATAAGGAAAACACTGCAGTATCAGTAGAGTAACAAGTAGGGTAGTACCTACTGTAAATATTAAAGAAATTTATCAAATGATGAGTAAACACCGTTGACTCTGATTACCAATTGCAATAGTATCAAAATACAAAAGAAAAACAAAACTGAGGAGAAACTTTGGTATCCCAATCTCTATATGCTTTCATACGGGTCTTCAACTTATTTTGTCATCAAGATGCTTCACTGTAATACGAGAGTCAATGAAAAAAATACGAAGACTTTTGCCATAGCTATGTTATTACTAAATTTAGTAGACATAATTTAGCAATTGTTTCAAACAATTAGAAATCAAAAAAGTTCATGTATTCCTTTATTTCTAAGAATTATTAAGAATCTAATACTGCAAAAATGGGGTCACGGCGCACGGTCAAACTTTGTGTTCTGTCAACAATAAATCATTATTATGTTGAAATCAATATCTTCATAAATTGGACTTAAAACCAAATGATATTGAAACCTAAAATTAAGAATTGTCATGATATTCTATGTACCAAATAATGACGGGATATATAGATTGTTTGAACAGATATCAGTAACTAAAGACATATAGTCCTCTTTAAAATTGACTGAAAATATTGACGTCGCCGGACGTCACGGCGCAACTAAAAGTATAAAGAGTATGGATTTAACTCGGGAAAAAGCCGATAAAAACTGTGAAAATGCTCAATGGTGGAAAAAATAAGTCAAACATTATTTGCACATTTATGTTTAACTCTAACACATTTTGTGGGGGTTGTGGTAAGTGTATTTTGAACATCAAACAGTCCGAAAGAGAGTAGAATGAAAAAATGACAATAACAAACCGTCAAATCTGTAAATATTTGATCAAAAGAATAAACAACATCATCTGACATTCAGGGATTTTCTTACTGTAAACGAAGAGACATGCCGTAAAAAAATAAGAAAACTCGAGGAACCAACTCCTGATTTTCGAACAAATGTAAACAAATTAGATGTCAAGTGATAAAGTGCCGATTTAAATTGTATGGTGAAAAGCACAAAAGACTGAGGGGTTATAAAGATTGGATATTTCTATTAACTGTTCGTGCGTCATCTTGACGTCATGTTTTCAACGTTACCGTGCGCCGTGGTGACAAAACATGTTGATTTTAAAATCGGGTAACAAAAATACATTTTCATCAAAGGGAATGAAACTTCGTGTATCAATAAAATAAGTGTTGTTGGATAAATTAATTTGTTAGTTATGACTTTAATTAAAATATATGATAGACAGGAACATTGTCTTCGTATTTATTGATTGACCCTCGTATATCACAAATCTAAGCATTGTAAATTTTGAGAAAAATTAAGAAATTTTAAATATTTTAATGTCCCTCTTCAGTCATTACATTTACCAAAAATCAGGATGCTTTCAAAATAATATCGAAATTTGTTATAGGTTTAAATTGTCACGAGAGGATTTTCCCTATAATCCTTTGTTGATTTTTTCACCCTTCCCTTTAAAAATAGTTGAGAGGTAATTGTACAAGCATTTCAGACCGGAGATTTCATGTATATCAGAAAGCTTCGTTTTTAATTTAACAATTTATTGTCAAAACTTTTAGAGGGTTTGAAGAAGATTATGAAGATGGCCACCTTTTTAGATTTAATTAATAGTTTGTATTGACTCAGGTGAACTGAAAACAGCTCAAATGCTAAAACAAAAATCAATGTCCCTAATGCACCACCTGTATATTAGTAAAATGTGTACCGGTATTGTAAAGCAGTTTTCCCCCATAGTAGCTTTTCCCCCGGAAAACCTGCTATATAGTAGCCTTTCCCCCCCAGGGGAAAAGCTACTATATAGTAATTTCCCCCCATAGTAGGGTTTCTCTCGTTTTTGGTTCAAATTTGTATAAAAAAATATTCATGGACACCCAGTAAGGATTTAAAATCAATGATTTTAACTCTCAGTTCGCATATATCTGCATTCATCTATACAGATTAATTTTCGATTTACCGATTTTTTATTTTTTATAGACAATGCTGAAAATTGAACAGATGTATCATGGCATACATAGAACTTATTTAGGTAATTTTCTGATAAATTACATGATTTGACTTGATATACACTCATATGCTTCCCAGCGACAGTCCCGATGACTTGATTAATTGTCTCTCATTAGGTGACCCGGGTTCAATCTTCGAAATAATTAAAGTCTCTTTCTCTTTAAATTTATCTAAAATTGACGATTTGCATTTTTTACGTTTTAATTTTGTAAAAAGAAATAAGTAAACAAATATAATGCGTACTTTCAAATGTTTCTCGGAGATGGTTCAATAGAATTTAAGAAACTTTATACTCTATTTTAAACATTATTTAAACTTTATCTCTAAAGGAAAGAATTGATTTAAACCACTGTTGGATATTCTGTGTTTTCCACGAAACTTAAAACTTGAAATTCCACGTATAAAGGACCTTTTATAGTAGATGTTTCTTAGGGAATTTTCTTGTATGTATTCTTGTCTTTATTTACATTGTAATACATGTAGATATAATTTCAAGTGATGGTATATATCTGATAAATTTATTTGTTGAAAAAAATTAGAACAAAATACAATGTACCTTTCTCAGTATATGAAATGTTATGAGTTGTCTAGTTTGAAATATATTTCACAATCTGAAATTTCATTTGATTTAGAACCCAATCAAGCAAAGTAAAAAAATTCGGTTTCTCATCAAATCATTGCACACAGTCTCCCGTTAGATACTTATTTAGAAGTAAATATACTAGTATATAATTACATTTAAGGTCGTAAATTCTAAAGGTATTAACTTAAAATCAATAGCCTTTTGGGACAAAGGGGGTAATAATTTTCCACTACTTAATCCCTCTGCAAAATTTAAACAAGATTTATTAGTTATTTTTTTTTGAAAGGAGCTTATTACATTGAAAATAATACATGGGAAAATCCGTATCACACCCTCTATCAACCCTTCGTTCCTCCAATATCAGCCGGAGGAACGAAGGCCATGGGGCTGATATTGGTTGAGAGTTGATTCGAGTGTGATCCAGATTTTGCCAAGTATTGTTGTTTTTATCATATTTTTGATAAACAACTCGTTTATATTTTCATATGAAAACTTTATCCAGCTTTATCCTAGTTCTCCCATATCAAAACCGGCGCAGTTTTGACGCTCAAACGTATTGTTACGTCCTCTAAAAAATATGTCAATGTTATAACGTTATAATCTCGGTATAAAAAGGGGGAAAAACCACTATATTCCGTGGGGGAAGATATACTTTATAGTCATTTTTCCGAGGGGGGGGGGGGAAGCTGCTATATAGCCATCCAAGAATTTATCCAAGAAGCAAAATGTTTTCATTTTACCAATAAACAACTGCCAAAATGAATTACATGGTTTTTTTTTTTTATATAATTGTGGTGAAATGTGTACTAAAGGCTGTCATCTTAAAAAGCATAATGTCAGTAGTTTAATAAACCACGTAATAAAAAAAAAAGATCAAGTCAAATGTAAGCCTATACCTTTTTTTGACGATGTGGTACCAGTTTGACCAGGATCAGGATACCTGTAACTTATTGCCACAGTGGTTTCATCACTTTTCTCGAGATCTTCTCCAGTATTCTTTTCCTCTTTAATTTTTTGTTTAACAATCTTAAATGCCTCATTACTGTCATATACATCCTGAAATTAAACAAGCAATACTTGTGTCATGAGTACATGTATTACATAGACAATACATGTACCCCACAGTTTATAACTGCATCACCTCGGGTTTAAGGAAATTTAGACTAAGAATTTTGTAAATTATTATCATGTTTTACGGTGCTACCGTTGTGGCGAGCGCAGCAAGAATTACACATACCTTTCATCATTGTGAACCTAGTGATATTTTGACAGTTATCAACTAACATCAAAGAATTTCAGAGAGAGAGAGAGAGAGAGAGAGAGAGAATTATATAATATTTCTAAGTTTAAAAAAATTCTTACAAAATACATAGACTTGCTTCCCCCTAAAACCGTTCTCTACTTTTGGAGAAAATTGATCAGTCTGTAAAATGGAATTTGTGTTTAAAAAAAGTGTAAAGTGTAAATACAGTATTATTTTTCTTTTGTACCTTGTTGTTATCTGACTTTTATTTTTATTTTCCTGGTTCATAATTTTTTTTAAAAATTGTTTATTTTTGCATGCACGTTAGTATCCGTACCCCGGTCTGTTTGTAGGTGTGTAATTTCCCATTTACATATTTAATAGTTTGCAATATCTGCATAGATGTTTTAACTGTTTATTTTTTCTCTTTATTCTTTATTGTTTAGTTCAAAGTGACCTTTCTTGTTTATTTCCTCTCTACTTGTACTTACTGTTCATGTACGCAAAAGTAGCTTAAAATTGGATCGATATGACAGTAAAGTATGGCTCTTGCTTATATAAATATATAATTATATTATATATAATCTCTCTATCAAAAAAAAAAAAAAAATCACAAAAAAACCCCACAAATCATCTAAGGCAGGTATCGCAGTTTATACTGAAATAGCTTATAGTACACGCATTGCAGATGTTTGATCCACCTATAAATTTATCGCGGGAAATCCAGCGTGAGATCACTGTGACGTCACACGTTCAAATCTATATTCATTTTTTAACGTACCTCGACTCGATACGAAGGATTGGAAGCATGTAAAAAATCTCTTGGGTCTCGCCAAAGCTTTTGCGGTACTCAAAACGTGTATTGAAACCTCAAGGCTCCCTAAATTACGAGTTAAATGTTAGCCATTTTTGGCATAGCACCATGGGAGAAAACATTAGAGAGCATTCTGGGACGTAGACAAAAAAAAAATTTCCTGATGAATCTGTAGGTTTTACTCGTTCTTTTTCCCGCGCACACTGGTTCTTAGACCTCGCTCCGCGAGCGGCGCTTCGCTGCGCTCGCTATAATTTATATTATAGTATATCATTGGATAATGATTTTGAGTGATGATGTTTGGAGGCATTTTAAAATATTTCTGAACCAATGGAATAAAACTGAAATAACCTAGCTCCTACTTTTGAAAAAAAATGATTGATGTAAACTAATTTGGTTACCACAGCACCACATGTTGTGTCTTTCATCTCCGTCTCTGGTTTTGTCTCCACACTTTGGCATGGCTCTGATCTGCAATATATTTAATCTTTGTCTATATACCTAAACTGTTGCATTGTTTTAACAGTTTAATTATCTAGGTGTGAGAACAAAATATGATTTGATTGTGATAATCATGATACTATAATATAAATATTAACTGGGGTTGAGAGCAATACTGATTATATTAGCCCGACAAAAGAGATATTGCCCGGTGCATACCGAGGGGGTTATTATAATCAATGTTGCTCAAAAACACTGTCAACATTTGTTTTGTTATATGAAGCTTATGCATTTGCTTTTATTAGCTCACCTGAACCTTCGGTTCAGGTGAGCTTTTCTGATCACCCGTTGTCCGTCGTCCGTCTTTAAACTTTTCACTGTTTTGACTTCATCTCTAGAACCACTGGGCCAAATTTAAACAAAGCATCCTTATGGAAAGGGGATTCTAAATTCTTAAAATAAAGGACACATCCCTACTTAAAAGGGAGGTAATTGCGAAACAGTGAAAATAGGGTGCATGTCTTTAAAATTCTTCTTCTCAAGAACCACTCCCCCAGAAATGCCAATATTTACACTAAAGCTTGTATATATAGTGATGATTCTAAATTGTCATAATTGTAACCCCTGAATTAATACTGAGGCCCCAAGAGGGGTTCAAAGTTTAACATAAAAATATATAGGGAAAATGTTTAAAAATCTTTTTCTCAACAACTACAATGCTACAATTTGTGAGATTACTATGCAAGCATCCTCCTATAATGTAGATTATAAATTGTTAAAATCGTGACCCCGGACTAATACAGAGGCCCCAAGGGAGTTCAAAGTTTAACATATAAATATATAGGGAAAATGTTTAAAAATCTCCTTCTCAAGAACTACTAATGATACAATTTGTGAGATTACTATGCAAGCATCTTCAAAGAATGTAGATTCTAAATTGTTGAAATCGTGACCCTCTGAATAATAGTTGGTGCCCCAAGGGGGTTTTAAAGTTTTACATAGAAATATATAGCGAAAATGTTTAAAAATCTTATTCTTAAGAACTACAATGCTACAGTTACTATGCAAGCATTCTGAGAAAAGGTAGATTCTAAATTGTTTAAATTGTGACCCTAGACTAATACCCCAAGAGGAGTTGAATGATTAACTTTGAAATATATCTGGAAAATATTTTTAAAAAACTAAAATAAAATGATACAATAAACTGTTGTGTAGGTGAGTGATGTGGCCCATGGGCCTCTTGTATTTCAAATCCTCAGAGGTTATTCTCCAACATTCAGGAAAACTAATATCGATACCGAGGGTATAGCATAAGCTCTCCCCAGGTTTGTTTCGGTGAGCTAAAAATGATTTACTCATGCGGAAAGTTTCAGACCAAAATATTTGCTTCAATCAGTGGAATTTCAAAGTAATTACTTACAAGCAGACTCGATCTTCATGCAAACTCTGCAGCTGAAATATGTAAATTCAAATACAATTAACATCCACCTTGGGCTTACTCAGTGTCAGTAGTCAGTATAATATTGAGTATGCTAATTTATTACAGCATTTTAAACATCGAACATGCTTATATGATTCTTTCTAAAGAGATTCTCATTCCTCCAATTTTATTTTGTCTTAAAATGCACTAACTGGTATGGAGTTTTCAAATTGATAATATTGCAATACTTTGTGTAATTTAATACAATAATCTTTTTCAATAGGGCTTATCATTAGTATCTATTTCAACAGTCAATCCAACAGCATTTCTCGAAACAAAAGGCCCACAGGCCTTGACGGTTAGCTGAGTACCAGTAGCCCTTAGTTTTATTTTGGAGTTTACACCCTCATCCGAGACTCATCTAACTCTGATTGGTGAATAGTCATCGAAACTATTCACTGGAACACATTGGATGTAATCCAATCACTACATTAAATTCAAAAACCAGTAACTCCTTTTGTTAACCATTACACACACACACACATATATATATATATATATATATAT
This sequence comes from Magallana nippona, assembly GCA_033439105.1. Lineage (NCBI taxonomy): Eukaryota > Metazoa > Mollusca > Bivalvia > Ostreida > Ostreidae > Magallana > Magallana nippona. The sequence continues at coordinate 24,596,023 of CM065919.1, forward strand.
ATATATATATATATATATATATATATATATATAATGGTCTTCTTATAAATACATGAATATTATATTCCATAATCTTTTTTTACCTTGCTAGCAGCTACAGTTTTGCTCAACTTGATTTGAAAGTTACCTCCTTCCTAAAATATAATGCATTTCATATATCATAAAAATTAAATGAATTATTACTGAAAGTTTTCATTAGATACACTATAATTGACTTGATCTATACACGTACCATCTTAATTCCCTTGCTGATTTTGCTGGTTAAGTTTACCGCCAGATTTGGAATTATGCTCTGATTGATAAAGAAACATTATGTAAGTTAATGATCAAGAATAATTAAGTTTACAAATCATATTGCAATCGAACATCATAGTTTTTGGGTGAACATGTTATATATTTAAAAGTTCTATCATTCTAGTCTGAATCAGTTTAATTTCAATCGGGTGTGGTTCAATTTTGAGAATTTGAAACAATTTCTGTGTAAAAAAAATATCGCCTTACATTTCTTCTCCACAAGACAAAAGAAGATGTTATCCATAGGTTTGGAAAAATATGAACAAAAGATGTTTTTATTTTCATAGATAATTTTTTTCTTCAAAACATTAAATCATCTTATTGACATTACTGGACATCATTTACATGTATTTGATATTGATATCATGCATTTATTTACACCAAATGTTAATCTCTTCAGTATGTTACTTCCCACCAAAACATTTTTTCATTTTCAATTTTCTCATAAAAAATACAAAAAAAATGTATAAAATAGTTGAGAGCATGTATCCTTCTTTGAACAACGAAATCATGTTTCAGAAATGATATTTTAAGTATCGATCTATTAAATAAAGTTTTGGTATTGCATATTCAATCTTAATGACCTTCTATTCTAATTGCTTACTGAATACATATGTATTACCTTTGTAAAACCTATCACTTGGGTCACCATTGTAAAGTAGTTCAAATTATTTTACCACTTGATGGCCTTGCTGAAATGAAAGATAATTTTAAAGTTAAGTCATTTACCCAGCTATTTGACAATATTCATCATAAATTCAATCATTGAGTTGCACATCGGTGTGATCTGCTATTTATCTTCTTCACCCTTGCAGAGCTATAGGTTTTTTCTCTTAGCAGTCTGCCAGATAAAAGCACAGAAATATGTACTGTATTTGACTATTATAGTCTAAACTGGTCAATTTGACATGAATCATCTGGTAAATATATGCTTTATACAAAGCTTCTGAAGCCTTTTTAGCCCCTTTCAAACCATCCATTTGTCGATTTAAATACACTTGGGTATTTAACATCCTGTACAATTTCATTAACAAGTGGCTCACCTTTGTATAACATGTATTCATGGAGTTGTCCCTTTGAATATTATCTTGACACATTACGATAAATACCAGATGAACATGTGTAAATAGATATTTTTTGCAATGCCATATTAAATGTGTAGTATAGATAAAATTCCAGGACACACGTATCTTTTTCTCTAATAAAATAAACATGATGACCGTGTTGTTATATAATTAGGACGTATGCCAATTTCACACGTTCCTGATTTTTTAATGTATATTGATCACGACATCAGGGCATGAAGAGAATGAGAGGGTGGGTAGAAATGAGAGGTGGGGAGATGAGAGAGTGAGGAGAGAAGGAGAGGATGGGACGAGAAGAAAAAAAGGGTGAACAGATAATAAGAGGGTGGGAAGAAAACAAGAGGTCTGGAGGAGGAGAGATGGGGAAGAGAAGGAGATGATGGAAGAGAATAAGTCGGTGGGGAGAGAACAAGAGGGGGTGGGGAGAAAATGACGGTGAGGAGAAAAAAGAGTGTCAAATAGGGTGACTTACCTGGAGATTAAGATCCACAATTATTACCACTTCCGAAAAATATTAAAGTAGTTCTGCTGGCAAAAATGGAGGTTACTGTAACATTTCCCGGTTCCTACAGATTCCTACAGATTCGACTGCTCTCTCTGAGCAACACGTTCCCCAATCGACTGATCAAAGACAACTTAAAGAGCCTGTATAACAGTATAAATATCAACTATCTATAGCAGACAGTCGGTTGGACCACAACAGACCGAGCGAGCCGACACAAAATATGTTGACACGTTAGTTCCGACGATCAGAATGACACACTGCGTACCTTGAACAGCTTAAGGCTGCACGTGGTCGCTCTGAGGTGATGAAATAAATGCGAGGCGGGGATAAACACCTACTTATTAAATTTAGATGTACACAGGTGAGGTCGATATATTTACATTTTCAGTGCTTTTGTCTGCGATAACGCAACGAATCGATTTTGTAATGTACAGTCCAATAAATTCAAATAGAGACATGATATAATACATTCTCAAAATATTCTTTTGATATAAAAGACTGGTCTAAAAACACAAACTCTAAATATTTGGTAAATTAATGCTCGTAAACTGTATTGATAAACGAGCAAAAAAAGAAAGATAACTCTATCATAATGGATTATGTCACAGCGAAAGGAGGAGGAGTGATGGTCCGCTACACTGGCAGATTTTGTGATCAAAATTGTGTAGAACTACTGCAGTTTATTTAGATCTTTCTAGGCCTAATATTATTCAATCATCCCAAGGCTAGCGCAAGTTTGATTTTGTTTTTGTTGTTTTTTGTGGGGGGTTTTTTGCGCGCGGTAAGTAGAAAGGTGGTTCATTGTTTTTAGTCTATTATTATAGTCTATTTTTGTGTGATAAACCAGTGATAAATTGCGATAGATTAATTGCAACAGAATTAAAATTAAAGTTTTAAAGACAAACTCTAGAAATATAGGGTGCAAGTTTTAGTTTAAAACTTAATGAAGTAGCATATTAATACCACATATTTTTCTGGGAAAACTATTTAGAAACAAAATTGCACATAATCTTATTCAAAATTTGGTTCTTATCCAATAATTCATGTTTGATAGCATGGTTTACCGTTATGAAAATCAACACTTCAATAGACTTAGTCTGGTTATGATAAAGGCTTTACTTAGTTGCACAGAGAATTGTTACCATAAAAAAGTCCTCACAAAACAAAGTCAAATTCTTAAAAATATAGCTCATATTGCTAATAAAAAACTTTTTCTTTTTAAACTGAGACTGTTAAAGTATACTTAAGTATCAAATATTATATTTATATTGCTTGTTGAATAAAGTGACCTAAAATACTTGAAATGCAATGAGAGAACTGAAGTGACTTGAATTTTAAGATCTGCACACTTAAAGATGATTACCAAAAGAAATGATATTACTAATTTTTGTTTTACTAAAGGAAATGACTGAATTGTGTATGAATGGTTTTGTTTTGAAATAGGTATCTGGAGAATAACTGGACAGACATTAGTGATATGCTGTTTAATCCAGTGTTACAGTGTCTCATCAGTTAGATCTATAGCCAAGGAAGAATGTGTGAAAATCTTCAACCCTAAATAGCATTTCAAGGAGTCTATTTAACATAAGGAAACCTACAGAACAAAATCTCGAAATCTACCTTATATAGTTTCAGACATTTACTGCAAACAAAGGAAATGGGATTGAAAAACGTTTACCATTGCTTAACATGATTTACTGAAGAAATGGCCTATTAAACTGTTTGTTATTTATATACCATAAATGACATGCATCTTTGACATCATTGTACAATGTAGTTATAATAATGTTTGAGCTGTATACATATATGGTCATTGTGATTTTACAGCTAGTAACTCTTTTCAAAAAGAATTACACTATACATTAATATCATAAATTGACCCCTAGTAGGAAAATTGCCTACCATCAGCGTCGAAACCGCAGGTGGCATCTAAACTAATTATTTCAAAATCACTTGTACAAATTCTACTCAAGATTACACTTTAACTTTATATTGCTAAAATTGTAATACCCTCCTAAACAAAAACCCTCCTACCTATATTACTTTTTCTTATTCTTTATTTTTTATTATCTCTCATCACAGGAATAAAAACCATAATTACAGACATGTACATGAATCCAATAACATACACATTTCTCCTTTGAATATACACGTACTTCCAAAAATGGCCCAATCCCACCTCATGGGATTTCTCTCTCTCTCTCTCTCTCTCTCTCTCTCTCTCTCTCTCTCTCTCTCTCTCTCTCTCTCTCTTTTCAACTCATGAAAAGTTGGATTTCTCAAATCCATCTTCCAAAACTACAATTAATTGAACACATCATGTTCAAAATCTTCAAACTATTATATTTACATTTCTTGGTGTTCTTCTTTCTCTTGTACGTTTTCTTATCAATCGAATAGAAAACACGTCTGGTAACTTCAGTATCTCTACAGGCAATGATCAAATTACAGAATCTCTCCGCTAGGGGTCACTGATGATGATTGATCATTATGTTTTAGAACTTGGAATTTTTGATACACAAGGAAAGGAGAAAATGTTGATAGCAAGAAGAAGTATTGTTTAATAGATGTTTAACATATCTACCAAAGTCACAGACCCGCAAAGTATGATAATGCATAAAAACATATGTTGTAATCATACTGATATTTAATAAATTATTTTTAAAATGTAATTTGGTTTTATATAAATGATATGTGCTATTGTACAGCACTAAGTTTTTGCATTTTGTATTTGATGATGTACAGCAGACGTAAATAGTTTGAATTATATCCCTATACCATTTGAGCTAAAGCAGATGTCGCAGCATTTAATGTATTTTATACCCCCGTTCCAAAGGAGAGGGGGTATACCGTTTAACCCTTGTGTATCTGTCTGTCCGCAACAAATTTTTGCTAAGATTTCTCAGGAACTATCGGGTATTCATCGCAGATGCTTGAAATTTTAACTCACTCTTTGTTTGGGCATGCCATATTGGTGGGATTCAGTTTTGTAGCAATCAGATATGTCAACGTCTTGTTAAACGACGACTCTGACCATTGACTCAGATACATCTTGTTCAGACAAAAGATGCTGCGGCAGAAGTAAATTGAATAAAAACTTCTGTAAAGATAGATTCCTATTCACTTGTAAAACATTGACCTTCTATGAATTTTAGTTATATAACAAGTCTGAGACGTCCTTTGTTCTTTTTTCATCTCAACCCCCTATAAAATCCTGAAAAGTGGGTATGAAGAGTTTTGTTTCGAACTGCATATGGGTGGCGCTTTTGTAAATGCATTTCTCAGCCATTCCTTTTCATATCCATGTTGATCAGTAACTCTACCATATGTCATCTTATTAATTATGATACAAGACTGTGACTATATATTTTATTAAATGAGTACAGAAGTATATGCATCTTACATCAGGAGAAAATCATGAGGCTCAATGAACAATATAATTAATATGATACAATTTATTTGTTTATTTACTGAGTGATAAAGATTGTAGTGAATACGATAAGGAAAGTAATCCACTTGAATCCATTATGTGGTTCTGCAATATCAAATAAGGTTGCATTGATTAATGTTTGGCATTATACAAAAAATGTTTAGCATACTTACAATACAATAAAAAATGCTCTTACGTATACTTACCAGTACTTTTATTTGGTAAATTTGGTGGAGGACTTATGGCATTTGGAGTCAAAGGCTCTTCTACCATAAAATATTTGAATTAAGATTTTCTGTCACTTAATTGTAGCTAGAAATAAGTCTGAAAATGTTATATAACTGTAGTAATGGGTGCTATAAGGACTGAGAATTGACCAGGGTAGTTCAGTGGTAGAGCTCCTGACAAAGTTGCAGGGGTCCCCGGTTCGATTCCCAATTATATTTTCATTTCATTTAAATGCTCATTGACCTCGATCCTTTCCTACTACAGATGGTGTCATCGCTTCCTTGTTCAGGCAAAGTACAATGTATATGTAATTATACCCGCACTTTCTAAAGAAAGTTCGGGTATATTGTTGTTACCCTGTTCCGTCTGTCCGTCCGTCCGTCTGTCTGTCACGTTTTACTTTCTCAACTGCTCTTACATCTTATAAACCAGCAAACTGAACTCTTGGAGTATGATTTGGGGTGTCATGTTGTTTTGTAAAAAGGTTTCAAAAATTCTCTGGTAGTCCTGGGGGTCAAATAATTGGTAAAAAATGACGTTTTTTGACAAAAAACCTTCTTCCTCGAACTCCTTTTACATTTTCAACAGTAGACAAATCATCTCTTGGAACATGTTTTGGGGTGTCCTATAGATGCACAATAAGGTTTCGGAAATTTCAATATTGTCCTGGGGGTCATTAAATGGTTGAAAAATGACGTTTTTTTTTACAAAAAGTCTGGTTTCAAAAAACGTCAATTTCTTTTTGCAGTAGCCTAATGATCTAATAGGATATGCTTCGGGGTGTCATGTTGACATGTAATCATGTTTCAGAATTTTTGTGTTTATCACGGGAGTCTGTGGGCATCAAAAAATGACGTTTTTTTTGCAAAAAAATATGGTTCCCAGAACTCCTCTTACAATTTATGCAGTAGCTATGTCATCTCTTGAGATATGATAGGGACTGTCCTATAGATGTGCAATAAGGTTTTAAAAATTTAAATTTCATCCAGGGAGTCAAATAGTAGCTGAAAATTGACGTTTATCACTCCTAAAAAAACCTACTTCCCAGAACTCCTCTCATGATTTAATGAATAGCTACATCATATCTTGGGGTATGATAGGGGCTGTCATATAGTCATGCAATAAGGTTTTAAAAATTTTAATTTCATCCAGGGAGTCAAATAGAAGCTGAAAATTGACGTTTATCACTCCTGAAAAAACCTACTTCCCAGAACTCCTCTCATGATTTAATGAATAGCCACATCATTTATAGGGATATAACAGAGGCTGAGCTATAGATTTGCAATAAGGTTTTAGAAATATAAATTTGATTCTGAGGGTCAATGCTATCTGCAAAATGATGTTCCGTCCCATAAAAAACCTAATTCCTGGACCTCCTCTTATCTATTGTGATTGAAATAACGTACCATAAGATGCATAAGGAGGAAGAATATATATGCTTTAGGGGTGGGGATCACAAGCATTTTTTTCAAGTTATTTGATCATTTTTGATTTTGGGAGGGTGGGATGGGGTTAGGGTGACCCCCAGATGCCATGACCTACTAATACCACAAAAAGATTTACCTTACTCTTCAAAATGAGTTATAAATAACCGATTGGCAATTCTGCAATTGATTGCAAGATCCCTAGTATAATATCACATGTATTTTTTTATATATAATTATACATGTATGTTAACAATCAGGATTAAAATGCACAAATTTTCATGAGTCATAAATCTTGACATACCACATATCTCTTGACAAAAAAGAATACGCAATTTAAAATAAAAGAAAATTAGTCATTAACTCTTTTTCTATTACTGCATGATGATGGGGTAGGGGGTATAATGGGAAAAAAGCTGCAGCATGCCTTCATTCCCACTAAAAATGTATATCTAATCCACACATCCTGGGGATGGGGAACGGTTAAGGCCCCTTCCCCTTCCTCCCTATTATAACTCATATAAAAATGATATTTAAGACCCAAATTTAATACACAATAGGGTCAATATGGAGTCAACTCAATAGTGTAAGTCTGACAAATGAAAAAATAAAAAAACTCTGCAATTAAAATGACAGAAACTGTAGATAAGTTTATTTAAATACAGATGATGATACAGTGTGCTGGCAAAGGGAGATCACATTTTAGAAAGTGAAAGTAAAACTTAACTGTTTTGTATACCGGTGTCTCATAATGTTGCGCTACTACATGTATTATACTTACCTATATTGGTCAACATCATAATGATAATCCAATTAGCACAATACAAATTCCTTTAGCTGATCACCACAAAAGAAACGTTTATTCATGTTAATTAATCCTATTCTGCATATCAAGAAAACATATTCATGTACACCACGTGAAACCCATCTAACCAAAGAGCTGGGTAAAACTAGTACCCGATGCAACCTGTACACCTCTGTTGTGTAAGTAACTTCAGACAAAGATCATTTAATTGAAACATATTGCATGTGGCCTTCTTTTTGACTAAAACTAGTACAAGAGAGTGTTATTTAGAGGCAAACACTTGGTACGGGTATTACTGTCTAATGACAGCATCTAGTTTGAACTTGTGTTGGGTCTTTGGGGTTGAAAACTATTTAAGGAAGAATGTAAAGTAGTTGGGGCTATATCTAGACCATGGATATCGGCCTGGGTAGCACAGTGGTAGAGCTACTGACTAGAGCTATAGGGGTCTCAGGTTCAATTAATGGTCCATCCATATATTTTCATTGTATTAATTAATATTCCCATTTCTCCTTTCCTACTACATGGTGTACATATTAACTATGATGATAAATCAGCACATCACTTCATACTCACTTGAAGGGGAACTGGTACCAGCAGGAGGCGAACAATATTAGCCATCTACAAAAGATTAGAGAATAAATGTGACCCGTTTTAGAATGTAAAAAAGGATCGACAAAATACTTCACATGCGCACACAAATAACTACCAGTGTAATAATTAATAAGAGACACCAGTAATGTATCCCAGAAAAATCATATCAAATACATAAAAAAAAATATACATGGATACACTTGAGAAAAAAATGATGGATCAGAAATATTACACCCCCAACTTGTTGCATGGGGTATAAGTATACATCAAACATTACTTACCATAACACTGTGCACTGTATGTGTTGGTTCCCCCAATCTGACGTGTTATCAAAATGCACTCATCTACATTCAAAATTTATAAAATTAAGCCAAAGGATAAATTTTCTAAACAATGCAATCTCGCCCCTTTTTAAACACCGAAATTTACCCTTTCAAACAAAAATATTGTGATATTTTAGCTAAAAGCTCCATCCCTAGTCTATATGGAAAGATTTCAGTTAAATTAAATCGTATACTTCAGTGTGAAATCCCGACTTCGCTTTTACGGCTTTTTAGGTCACTTTACGTAGAAGGCGAATCGTATGTATGATATTAGTGGATGTTTGAGGTGTTACCTTGTTTAAATTGATACCAAAGAAGCAATCTCAAAAATCTCACTTTTTCGGGCTTGAGCCCAACAATATAAAATCAAAAATTTAGATTTTAGCAATTTCGTAGTTTTGTCTAAAAATTAGTGCTTGACTTACGAGATATCTTTGAAATCATTTCATGGAAATTAAATACGCTTTAAATACAAAAATTGGATTCTGCAAACATACCGCCTGACAAAGGATAAATCTTTTTTTTAATATTTTACCGATTCCGTGTTTTACAAGAAAGAATTCATTTATTTGATTTTATTACATTTCCGTGTATTTCTAGAATTAATTTATTAAGCATATAATGTTGAAAAATCAGAGTATTCCGATAAATATGTGGTTGAATTGAACACAGTTCTTTGTATAAGGAATACATCTGTTAAACAATTGACATTAAATGTCAGTATCATCGCTACTGGAAACATCAGCCTAAGTGTCCTATGTACCACAGTACAGATACGACATGTGTACAGCTGCCCAACAAGCGTGCCCCAGACTTGCACCGACAGTACCAATGTTTAATATGGTATTCCTTATCCAACGCATCAAACTGTACCCACAAATAGTAGGATTTTTGATGAGACATGACATGATTTGATTTTTAATTACAATGTCGCATGGGTGAATGTAAATAGATTTGAGTCACGGGTGCAGGGTTTTATTATTCATATTCATAAGGTCAAGAAGGGGTGAAATTCGTAAACAACCTACTTTTACTACAAAGACAAGCGCAAAAGATTGTGCACTTTTTAAATAAAAAACATATGAGCACGACTGTTGCAATTTCTTTCATGGATGTAAATGATTAAGATAGCTGATTTCATTGACCACATTCACGACAACTTGGAACATCAATGCGCTCGTATAGAAAACAGGCTCGAAAAATGAGGGTGTGGCCTAAAATCTACGACAAATCGATTTAAACACCCCTGCTATATTAATCAACACAATTCCTAATTACAGTGTAAGGAAGTAAAATAGAGTAATTGAAATTAAAGAATTTCGATGTTTGAAGGAAAGGATTAGGCTATAATATTGTCCTTTACAAAAATTTAGATTATTGGGAATCAAAATTTGTACATTGCCAGTAATGTCCAGTCCAGAAATGTTTGGGACGATTCCCGACATAAAATTAGCACCACCAATAAGGACCACTGTACAACTAGATCGACACTCGGCTGTACTATAACCCGTTCGACACTCGGGTGGTGGTCCTCTCTATGGTAAAATTAACCGACTAAAGTCCAATCAGCGTTTCAACTTTATTAAGGATCTGACAGAAATTTTGATACAGATCGGTGATATCGGGACGGCTGTCCGATTCCGACTGAGGTACATAGAATTTCAACAGTATATAAAACAAATATTATGTAACATGTGTAAATGATAAGTGAAAAAATAGCTCAGACCATGACAAATGAGTCAATCCTTAAGTAAATTACCTAGCCAATTAATCCCCTTTGAACTATTTAATGCCTGTAAGTGATTTCAGCAATAAAAAGATTACAGGTGGGGGAAATTCAGTTATCTGAACACCTACGACATTTGACGTTTTTACTATTATGAAATTAGATAAGCAACTAAATGAGATTAACCGACACTTAAACCTAACAAAAGCGTTTCCGAAAAATAATCATATTCAAACCCTGAGAAAATATTTTGATTAAAATCGCGCTAAAATTTAAAAGAAAAGGAAAATAAATAAAAGTAAAATCTTTGACACGATAATATGTAGAACGTCTTTAATTTGATTCTTTTGCAAATTATGGAGGGCCGATTTTGAGCGTTCAAATGTTTCATCCTTTTTAGTATGTGTAAGTTTTTTTTTTGGTTTTGAATACGTTATCAATATACATTCAGCTATAACGCATTAAATATCATATGTACATACCTTTCAAGTTATAACCTTTTAGATCTTTAATGCAAGCAGCAAATAAAGAATCTCCAAAAACAAAACGCACACAGCGTTTTGTGTCTCCTATCTGACAGTGAATCTTTTCAAGCTCACCGCTACACATGCTGTGACTCAACGGTTCAGAGCTATTAGATAAGTTAGACGCATAACTCTTACAGAGACTCATCATTGAAAAATCCTGAAAATAAAAGAATATACTTAGTTAGCACAACTTTCAAAATCTACTTCTGATTCAATTGTTTTCAATGTCTAAATTCTTTCACTCTAACAGACCTTGCTAAAATATATTTATATATAGCTATTTATAAATCCAAGTTTATTATATGAACATGACACAAGACACAATCATTTTTGGGGCAGTTAACACACCTTTCCACTTTTATAGTTTGTTTTTAATTTCTGCAAATGCCTTTTTATACCAGTGGTATACATCTTTTTTTATACATAGCTTATTTCGGGTTAATTAATGTCTTCCGTTTCCAACGTTTTATATGTTTGATTAACCCACGTATACTACTTAAAAAATCACATCGAAATTTATGTTTCAAAAAATGCTAAATTTTGCTTATATCTTTGCTCCATAACTTTTTAGTTGTAAATATTTTTAAACACATATAGAACAGAAGTTGTGCAAAATATTAAGGGCTTTCATTTGATACCATAAAAAAGGGGCTAGCCCCTTAAATTAGGGGTCTAGATCCCTTAAAAGTCTTTGCTTTATAACTCTAAAATGGTAAATTTTTCGATATGGGCGTCGCTGCAAAAAATGTTGTTTGTGATCTTATTTATCTCATAAAACTGTTTTTGTGTTCGGGTATTGCATAATATGAGGGTAATAAGTAATACGTGTAGACCTGTACTCGCGGCAATTTGGCAAAGTTAACGAAAGTCTTTGTGCATACAAATGACATAAAGTTTATCACAGAAAGTATACCGGTTTATACGGGATGCCTTAATTCATAAGTTAACAATTTTTTTGAGTATACATGCTTTGATGAGAGGACTATAAGTCCTATTTTATTAAGTTCTTATAGTGAACAGTCCTTTAAAAACGAGAAACAGAAAATATAAACATTCTTTTTCCTTTCTAGTAAAACTCAAATTACGGATTAAAAAAAACTTCTATGTAATACATTTTAGTTATCATACTGCATGCATTTGAAATCTATCTGGGATCTGAGCTGTGTGTGTGTGTACCATTACGTAACCTATCTCTCGCCCGCGGCCGAGAAGATCGGTCGCGGCTGACTACCTAGCGGTCAGCGGTTATCTAATACACACGATTCGCCTCTTACATATATGTGTTTATTTCAGCAGCAAACACAAGAACTGTCTTAATTGTATGCCATAAAAGTTTATTCATCTTCAATTGATTTATTTAAACGATAGAGTGTAAATAAAGAAAGCGTTCTGAAAAATAGTAAAAGTGATATTATTCTAAATCAGAAGCATCGTGAGACATAGATCAAGGTGGGTTTGTAAGGCGTAAATATTCTTAAATTGTACAAATAATGTTTAATGTTTAATATCAACACAAAAACCCCACAAAGATTAAACCTTTAAATGATTATCATCCCTCGCACATAGACGAGGAGATCCCGCGCGAATGGACAAGTGATCCGCGGTAGTTTCTTGTGCTTCTACCTTATCACACGTGCATGTTTATTGATAATTTGTACAAACACCACTATTAAATTGTTTGTTTTATTTTTAATTTAACTACATTAATTTAAGACGAAACGATAAATTTATCTTACTTGTACAGTTGATTTAGCATTGGTTTAAACGATGGTGCAGAAAATCAGATAGAAACTTCATCATCAATGGAATAAAAGTAAGCCATCATTCCGAATCTAAATATGCAATTAAGGCCAATTTTATATTTAAAAGATTTAATACAATACAACGCCGAGATTTTGACCGGTACATGTAAAATCAACTTGTGTTTCAACATAAGATTAATATATTGAGCCATTTATTTCCGTTTATTAATGCTGAAACTTAGGAATTAATATTCGACCAACACAAAATCGTGTAGAAAGTAAATTTAAAGAAGTTTTCATAAGAGTTGTACAAAAATTTAGCAGGGTGTACAAAGTAAAAGAGAATTAAAAAAAAATCAAACATTCATTAAGTGTTCAACGTTCAAATCAAATCAAATTAAAATCAAAGTGCAGTGCTACATTATTACATGTATGCGGTAGGTGCTGGCACGATAAAAGAACTGTGCGGAATTGATGAGGGATTCAGTGATTATTTCTAAAAAAAAATTCACATGAAGTTTTAATCAAGTTTTGTTTTAATTCTAGCGGTCACTTGATCACATTTGTAGTTCTTCTGTATGATCGTTTGCTTCATTGTAAAAACAAACTCATTGCTATGCAACTTTTGGCGACCCATTGTGTGTTACAGTTCCTCCTAATGTGTTTCACTTTGCGATCTGTTTGTTTATTCGGCCAGTCTGTGCTAACTCAACCACCCCGGCCGTGCGACCGAAAGGGTTCTTAACTGAAAAAAACTGAACTGAACTTTATTTATTTTACAACGATTGATAAACAAGTTCTACAACTTATATTAATATCTCTCGTTGGCACGGATGTTAGCGCGAGGAGGTCATTAATGTGGGAAGAAGCCGGAGAACCCGGAGAGAACCCAGGTGTCCAAGCGGGCGACCGCCATACCCTATCATGAACTGAACTCTTAGTTATGTGTGTCATTACGCAACTCCCCCCTTGCCCGCGGTCGAGGAGATCGGTCGCGGCTGGACTACCTAGCGGTCAGCGGTGATCTAATACACAAGATTCGCGTCTTACATACATGGTTTTATTTAATTGCAAACACAAAGAACTGTTTGAATGTCGATTACATATAAAGTTTATTTATCATTAAATTGATTTAAAACGATAGAGTGTAAATTAAGAATTAGTAAAAGCATTATTAATCCCATGTTAAGCATAGTCAGACCTATCTATCATTGGTGGGTTTGTTAGTCTAAAATGTTCTATAAACTGTAGAAATAATGTTTTGAGATCAACAACAAAAAAGATAAACCTGTTAATGATGAAATCTAATTTAGTTTCAACTCTTTTAATAAAAGGTGTTCTCTGAGATATTGTCGATTTCATGAAATATTTATATTGTTTAAAATAAAACATTTAATAAAACTGCAAACATTTTAAACCCAACACGGCCACTGTGATTTGTGTATACCTTTACATAATCCATCCCTTGTAAATCCCGCGCGAGTGGACAAGCGATCTGCGGTAGTCTAATACACACGTCAGGTTTCGTGTGCTTCTACCCTATCACACATGTGCATGTTTATTGATTAAATACAATATAACGCCAAAATTTTGGCCGGTTCATGTAAAATTGCCAAGCGTTTCAACTTAAAGATTAATATATTTACCCATAATTATCTCCGTTAATTACTGCTGAGATTTTAATGCATTCACAGGACAGACTTCAACACTTTTTATACGACATTCACAGTCTGTAAGATCAACATGTCTCGAGCTCATGAATTAATATTTGGCGAACACAAATTAGTGTATAAAATGTTACAGGTATTCTTATAACTTGTACAGAAATGAGAGAGAGAGAGAGAGAGAGAGAGAGAGAGAGAGAGAGAGAGAGAGAGAGAGAGAGAGAGAAAATAGAATTTGAAAGCATTAATTGAACAGGATCCAACATGGAGAATTTTTCTAAATACATTCTAAGCGTTTCTTGTAAGGCAATTTAAAACCAAAGTTCCGTGTTGCAATATTACATGTATACGAGAGGGGCTCGCACGATAAAAAAAAAAAAAAAACTCGCTTATCGATGTCCGGAATTGAAGGATTCAGAGATTATTTTAAAAGCACGTGAATTTTTAAAAAGATTATGTTTAGATTCAGGCCGTAAGAGAAACGATAACATGATCGCTTTTGTAGTTTTTCTGTATGGTCGTTCGATTCATTGTAGAAGCAAACTCATTGCTATTACTGTTTATATTTTTCATTTCCATGGGAACGTGTGAATTTCAAACAAGTTTTGTTGATATTCGGAGAGGAAAAGATCTGTTAAAAAACAATTGTTTAGATTCGGGCAGTGGAAGATAGAGTAGCTGTCATATGAATGAAATTGCTAAACAAATCTGTAGTTTGCTGAGATTTTCATTCGGGCGAACTTTACAAATCGAACTTTTGCGTATGCAGTGCACGCCCACTCGAATGGTTGATATCTTTTTCACCAAATTACTTTGAAGTGTGTGTATGTTGTCTGATCAGCGCTTTTACTTCTTCCGCAAAATGAGCGAACGCGGAAATCGCGTTAATGAATGTAAAATACGGGATCAACTACATGCTTCCAATTTTTAAAACTTTAAACTAAACAAAATCACAGTCATGGAGTCCCGTGATCCTTCAGGATGGCATAGTAAAAACGACATCATTCGCGGTTCCAGAATTTTTCCGGGACGCTTAATGGGTTGGGAAGGGGGTCCGTGGGATAATGTTTGCCAGTGTGTGCCCAAAGCCTACATGTACATGTATGATAAGTAAATTTTCTAGGTCAATTTAATAAGTTTGTTTGAATTTTTCTAGTTACCCACCCATCCGCCCCTTCTAGATCCGCGCATGGACGTCAACAAGTACTAAACATCCCCGAAAATTCGAAAATTTATTAAAATATGTCCATGATCAGTGTACAAGCTACATTTACATAGATACATTGTGTCCACATATTTTCAAAACAGATTATTATTTGCATTTGATACTTTCCTAAAACACAAATGCAGCATTATACATTATGTATTAGATAATAATGCAAAAATACGTTTATCCAAGTCGTTTGCAACTCGGTTACTTGTGGACAGAACACTTGGTTATTTCCCCTTCTTACATGGCAATGGGTACAAATCATAATTTATGATCATCATATCTATTCATATGCATGTATAGTTAGGGTCGACGTCCCTCTCTGATGACACCGTATAATGATCAGAATGTCCACCTGTTCGTGGCTGTCGTCCGAATTACTTTTTAAGTATAATTTCTCTGTAATTGAGTCTGCCTACATTAAACTTACTCGCATGTAATTCTAATATTTCATCCACTAAGTGCCTTTGAATAAAGAGTGTGTAGTGACATTAAACCAAGTTTCTAGGTAAAAGGTAAAGGTCAGGTGTCCAGACCATATATTCTCCGAAGTTGGCCGAATCTTGCTCCCACATTTATGTAACTTACTTACATGTACCTCTAATACTTCAGATACAGAGAGCCTTAAGCTAAAGGGTGTCCATTGACCTTAAACAAATTTTCTGGGTCAAATGTCAGGGTCATATTAGACCTGTGTGAAAAATCCTTGTCTAACCATAATTATATTTTTTTCCGATGATTCTGTCTGGCTCATATATTACTATAAAAAGTGCTTGTAAGTAAAAAAATGTACAGTGACCTTGAATCAAGATACATGTAATTTTTAAATTACATGGTCACATCACAGACCACTGTGTAAAGTTTCAATAAATTCTTAGTCAAAATTTAAGAATAAAAAAAAAGTTGCATGCAAAGCTTTTCATTCTTATGTCCATTATTTAAGCGGCTGGCTCCTTTGAGAGGGACACCATTTAAATGATGTCAGGTACATTGCAGTATAACTCAGATTGTTTTTGCGAAAAGGGCCTAAAATATCTAGGTAAAGAGTCAATGTCATAGCATACAACTTAATACACTGTAGTCTGGACCGTGATCTCTTTCATGGCAAAAGTCTAGATCATGCTTCACACAAACATTGCTTGTCGTTTATGTAATCTTAAACTTAGTTTATAATTTAAAGGTCAAGATCACAGTAGACATGTCTATTCTATATCTCCTTTTTGTGTAAAATCCGGTTTTAGTTTCACCAGAAGAAGTAAGAGGTGTGCTGTGACCTTGAACTATTTTTTTTTCAGTGAATAGTTACGCAAAGTGCTTTTCAATATCATGCTATTTAGAAGTTCAAGATCCCAATGATATATAGTTGTGAAATACAAATAACAGATAAATCCTTAATTGGATCTAAAATATTTTGATCGGTCAATCTCTTTGCGGCAAAAAAATGTATTATTATAAATATGGCATTTGCTGTTTAGCAGTTGTTATAAATTCGATCTTGATATATGTATTTCGCACACATTTTTAACCATTAATACACTGTCAAATGTACTAAAAACAGAAACTACGTGTTTTTCCGTGACCGAATTATTACTGGATTGGAATTGCTGTCCTCTTCAATGAGGGGCTGATGCATGATATCTATTTACTCATTTATAAGCACTAGTATATAACATTATGACTATTATCATATTGACAATCTTTTTCGACACAAAGCTGCAACGGAAGACCTCCTCGTTGCTTTGCAACAAGCTCGGCTCTAGTTGTGATTTATTTTAGTGTAGCATACATCAACATGTAATTTAAGAAAATAAATGATGAAAAAATAACTCGGGAATGTGGGGGTGAATATTGGGGGGGGGGGGTGTCGGGGGGGGGGGGGGGGGGGTCCCGTCCCCAAGTACCTGTGCTATACCTGTGCTAAAAATAAGGAAAACAGTTTAAAAATATCGCATGCAGTTTTTATTCAATAATCAAAGATAATCTGAATTCTTTTTAATGATGTGGCTTCTATACAGCCTATATTGGGCAATTAAATTAACTATGTGGATCTCCTATTTATAAGTTTCAATTTTTCCAGACCCGGCCAGCCCCCGGCCTGTCCATGCATATTTACCATTACTATTGATATAAATACATGTATTTGAATTTTAAGGAAATTGTACTTGATATTTGATTCCCTAAGGCTTTAAAATTACCCCCAGATCATATTTTCAAAATCTCTCATGCAATATCTTTTAAAATTGTTTTGATTGCATGATCGAATAGGATAAATATTTTTGTTATGATTGACATGTTTTAAACCTGGGTTAATACAGTATATATATTATTTGATATATATTTAAAAGATTTAAAACCCTTGCTGGCACTGGTCATGAGAATGAAACATAAAATTGATTGTAACATTGTGTATACATGTATGTATTTTTCTTATATAGTACCAATGAATTTAAAGTACGCACACTCTGCACATTTAAAGATAATATTAGAACTGCATGTACATGATGTATCATGATGTATACCTGAATATTGACAGTTCTTCCTGAACAAGGCGAACAGTGCAGAATTAAAAACAGAACAGCAAATGCAGCTAAAATTCAAAGAAAATATAATTTTATATGAAAAAGACAAAAACAAAACATCTATATTGGAATTCTAATTCATGTTAGTACATTAAGTTCATTACATTTCACTTCAACTGCTCGATTGCGGTTTCTAATAGAATTTCAAAGAGTGTAGAACATTCTACAATAACTATAAATAGCGGTCACGTAATAAACAGCTGATGAAATAAACAATAACACAAATGTGTGAAACATGAATCAGAATCAGCTATAATCATGATAATAACTAACATGACATTTGAATTAACCAAAGAATTTTATAAATCTTAATTTTTCTGCTTAAAGTGTAGAGACTGTACAAAGAGAGACTATATAAATACATAGGCAATTTCGCCACATATGATTCTCATATGTATTGCCTTTCATATGAGAATCATATGATAATCATATGTGTATCATATGCATATCAAATCATATGAGTATCATATGTGGCTGATCATATGAGAATCATATGAACACTCATATGCGGATCATATGAAGCAATATACATATGATTCACATATGAAAATTCCTTCATATGAAGATCATATGTATAACACAACCGTAATCATATGAGAATCATATGAAAGAAATCTGTGTAAGTAATTTCAAAATAATTTTTTAGTGTTTATAAAAAAAATATTTAATTTGCATATTATTAATATAATCAAATTTGAACAACATGATTTAATGTTTACAAATCCTGTAACATTGTATACGTCGTATTTAGGTCAATGATGGCACAGCTAATGCTTGAGTACATGTGTGTTGGCAGACATGCGTGTTAGAAGAATTAATTTTAAAATATATGTTTAGGTATACACATCCGTTTTGAAACGAATAAGTAACCATGAGAAAAATTTAATTTATCTAAAAAAAAATATTAGAATCTCATTCCGGGAATTGAACCGGAATCGGTTTTAAATTCGTTTTGTCACATACGTCACATTTTACGTCACCAAAAGCAGAAGATGGGATGAGAGCGATTTTCAAGTAGGTAAGATTGTCATTATCCTATCCCAATTCATTAACTTAAAGTTTATTTTGCACAATAGATTTATTTAATCTGGTTATCATAAATTTTCCATTCACTCACCGTACTGATACTTATATATGTATGTGAGAATATCGGTACACACGTTGGGCCATACCAGTAGGCCTATATTATACTAGCGTAATATTGTAGCAAAAACATTATTAAGATGATTAATCTGATGTGCAATTCATATCTTTGATAGATATATGTTACATTTATCAGTTTATCTGTTAAACTTCGTTTAATAAACAAAACATCTAAAGTGAAAGTAGAGAAAAAACGATCAACTACCTAAGGGAAAATTCGAGTTAAAATGACGCAGAGCTACATGTACATATAATACTATAACATTCTTCAAGAAAATTTTTATTCATGTCGTTGCTTCAATTGCCTCACACCTTCTCTGAAATACTGTAATTGTTGCATGTTAAATAAATGTCAGTCCGAATTTTCCCGTTTAGCTACAGACAATTATAGAATTGTTTGTGCTTAACACTTTATGTTTGTTTTAAAAGAAAACAAAGCAGAGAAAATCGGCAGTAACAAATCCCAATTGAAGACGGACACAACACGAAAGACGATTGTTATGGACAGGAAAAAAAGCAAACCTCGCAGGATTAAATGATATCAATCATAATGTACGTGTAGGATGAAATGATTGATCAACAGAAATCATCCTAACTCATGCAGATATTGTATAGTCAGGTAAATATTCTGCTATGTAAATATAATATGTATTGCAAGTAAATTTATTGATTGATATTTTTTCTTTCCTTTATGAATTTATACATCTTATTTTTAACTTGCATTTCTGAATAATGCAAAACATTCAAACGGTGTCAGTAAAAATGTTCAGTAGTGCATCCGCATTTCAATATATATAATTATACATTTATATAGTTAAAATTGACCACGATTTTACTATTTATCTATAAGATATACTTATTGTTTGGCTTATTGAAAGGTTATTTTTTAGGGTTTTTAATTGCTGAGTACTCACCAGAAAGCATGTTTCAACTGAGTAAAACTGCACACAAAAATATATACACAAATTCTGGGTATCAAAGGATTTCAAAGGTAGCATATTTGGCAACTTTATGATAACTGTAAATTGCAATACAAGTTCATAACATTTCATTCATCGTAATTTAAAGCACTACTTGTATTTTAAAGAACCAGTCACATTGTATTATTTTTAAAGTGAATACTTTGAGATGTTTTGAAAATATTATGTGTGTTGATTTTTAAAATTTACTTTTAAATGAAGAATAGTTATGCCTATATGTACCACTATGTTGAGTAATTGTTCAATTATTTATTTTAGTAAATTGCCAAAAAGGATCATATGCACTACATTCTTAAGCCTAAAAGTGACTTATTCTGAGGGATTCATTGGTCCAGACTTTTGCTTAAGGTAAGTATTATATGGCTGCTATCAAAAATTTAATTTTGTTTTCATTCAGTTCCAAATAAATTCAAGAGTTATTGAGAGATTCAAGATCATGAGCACATGCAAAGGTCATTAAAAAGAAACTAATGAAGTCTACTATCTTTCAGGCAAATTGCTTTATTCTCATTTATAATGAAGTTGATTTAAAGATGTGAATATTGTACATTATAAATTACACTTTTTTCATCATTTTGAAGGGACCATATATTTCCAAAGAAAATGTAGTCTTCAACAAAGGAGATACTGAAGAATTAAAGAGATATTTATTCTAAGAAGATTCTGGCCATTATTCCATTTCATGACCATGGACAGCAAGCAGAAAAACAAGAGAACAGGACTAAAAACATGAAATTCTCCAGTTTAGTTCAGAGATTTCTAAACAAGCGCTGGACATTGCATTTACTCAAATTTCAGTTTTGTAATGTACACTTTGTTTTTTGGTATATTTACTCATGATATGAGTTTCATTGGTATACGTGACTGCACTTGTACATTTATGAAATCAAATGTCCAATAATTTGTATTCTTAAGTAGAATATATGTATCGACAAATGATAACTTGTTTTTCTATATTCTTTGAATAATTAGATTATGTGCACTGTGTAAAATAAGCTATTTCTTTGTCTTGAAAACAAGACATTTTGGGGATGGATCTGTAGAACTATATATATGCATGTATCTCCAAACTTTAGAAATATATTGACAAATTTTATCTAAAGCAGAAATACCTTATTTTCTGTGTGCACAAGTGCATGTTTTCCTTTTGATAAAAAAAATCACATATATATGTTTCATATGATTTACATATGATGCCCCTTTCATATGATTCTCACATGAAAATAACTTCAAACACACATAAGATTTTCATATGTTAATCATATGAAAGGGGTATCATATGTAAATCATATGTGAATCATATGATTCACATATGTGGATCATATGATTTGTCACATATGATTCACATATGATGCCCTTTTTTTATGATCTCATATGAAAAAAATCATATGATCCACATATGTGAATCATATGTGAATCATATGTGGCGAAGTTGCCTGTGTAGCTATCACGTAACACACAATTAAGTCGTCTTATTTATGAATATGATGAAACAAATGAGAAACATGAATTAGAATCAGCTAATATAATAATTAACATGAATTAAAATAAGATATAATGGCTAAATGAATTAATGTAAAAAAAAAAATCGGGATGGTGTCAGACTTTCAACACAGTGATCACATAGCGTTCAATATTTATTTATTCGGAAACTTAATATGCTACAGACGCGCGTCAAATTTTAATTACAAATGAAAGTTGCCCACCTGACTGATTAATAATGTTATCAAAATGTTCGAATTGATATATAAAGCTTACCGAAATTGATTCCTGATTTTCTAGAACCTCCGACTACGAGCGTGACCAGCATCAGTGACTGATTATCACGTGGTGCTTTTCTTTACTATGTCAATTATTCGCTCTGCTCTTTTTTGTTCTTGTTCTTGAATATTTCGATGCCAGGATGCATCAATTTGTTCGAGCAGGGGGAGCATTGTTACAGCATTTTATGCACCGTGTACTGTTTTTTACTGTACTATGTTGCATGTATACATATATTTTGTATATATTTCTTTTATATAAAACATTATTTTAATTATTTAAAGTTTTATTCATTTAAACTTATCATTTTGTGCATACATTATGCTGTATATATGTTTAAGAAGGTGAAAAAACCCCAGAAAAAACCCAAAACAAAATGTGGCCATAAATGTTGCAATAACATTTCAAATAATTATAATTCATGTTATATAAAATGTTTAAGTCTTAAATATTATTATTATTCATTAATTCATAAAGTTTCAAATTGATGTCAATTGTTAAATAAGCCTCACAGGAAAGCTAAGTATTTTAATTACATAATTTGAACAATGGTTATTAACGCTAATTATACTGATTGTTACCTGTTCGTTTCATATTTATCCACGCCCAAAAATGATTAAAGAACCAATTATATTTTGTATTTCGAGATTATCTTTATGGGCGTGACTTTGTAATTATCGACGAAATAAAACCAAACGCCAAACGCAAATTGTCACCTTTCGACATTTGTTAATCTAAATTAATAAACTTTATATTTTGGCTTATTTTGATATTTGGTTTTATGTCGAAGGTAAATATATTTTTATTTTATGTTTTTCAAGAACTGTTTTTATTGTGATTTTATACGAACTTGTGACATTTGTTTTTTCAAACTAATAAACTTTATATTTTGGCTTTATTATACCCGCACTTTCTAAAGAAAGTTTGGGTATATTGTTGTTACCCTGTTCCGTCTGTCCGTCCGTCCGTCCGTCCGTCTGTCACGTTTTACTTTCTCAAACTGCTCTTACATCTTATAAACCAGCAAACTGAACTCTTGGAGTATGATTTGGGGTGTCATGTTGTTTTGTAAAAAGGTTTCAAAAATTCTCTGGTAGTCCTGGGGGTCAAATAATTGGTAAAAAATGACGTTTTTTGACAAAAAACCTTCTTCCTCGAACTCCTTTTACATATTCAACAGTAGCCAAATCATCTCTTGGAATACGTTTTGGGGTGTCCTATAGATGCGCTATAAGGCTTCGGAAATTTCAATTTTGTCCTGGGTTCATTAAATTGCTGAAAAATGACGTTTTTTTTTTACAAAAAGTCTGGTTTCAAAAATCGTCAATTTCTTTTTGCAGTAGCCTAATGATCTAATAGGATATGCTTCGGGGTGTCATGTTGACGTGTAATCATGTTTCAGAATTTTTGTTTTTATCACGGGGGTCTGTGGGCATCAACAAATGACGTTTTTTTGCCAAAAAAATATGGTTCCCAGAACTCCTCTTACAATTTATGCAGTAGCTATGTCATCTCTTGAGATTTGATAGGGACTGTCCTATAGATGTGCAATAAGGTTTTAAAAATCTAAATTTCATCCAGGGAGTCAAATAGTAGCTGAAAATTGACGTTTATCACTCCTAAAAAAACCTACTTCCCAGAACTCCTCTCATGATTTAATGAATAGCCACATCATATCTTGGGGTATGATAGGGGCTGTCATATAGTCATGCAATAAGGTTTTAAAAATTTAAATTTCATCCAGGGAGTCAAATAGAAGCTGAAAATTGACGTTTATCACTCCTGAAGAAACCTACTTCCCAGAACTCCTCTCATGATTTAATGAATAGCCACATCATTTATAGGGATATAACAGAGGCTGAGCTATAGATTTGCAATAAGGTTTTAGAAATATAAATTTGATTCTGAGGGTCAATGCTATCTGCAAAATGATGTTCCGTCCCATAAAAAACCTAATTCCTGGACCTCCTCTTATCTCTTGTGATTGAAATAACGTCCCATAAGATGCATAAGGAGGAAGAATATATATGCTTTAGGGGTGGGGATCACAAGCATTTTTTTCAAGTTATTTGATCATTTTTTATTTTTGGAGGGTGGGGTGGGGTTAGGATGACCCCCAGATGCCATGACCTACTAATACCACAAAAAGATTTGCCTTGACATGGTCATGGTTCAAGAAACAAAAATATATATGGTTTAGGAGTGGGGATTTCGATGATTTTGAGGATATTTTAAAAATATTTAACTATTCATGTTTTCTATTTAAGAGGAGGGGGGTGGTTGTTTAAAAACAACTCCGGGGGTGGGGGAATGACCCAAGGGGCAGGGGCCAATTTGTCTTAAATGTATCTTGACATGATCAGCAGAATTGGACAGAATTATCACTATAGGGCATCTGCAGAGTGGGGCCCTAAATAGTTACAAAATCAATCTACAAAAAATATTGATAATATGTTATACATGTATTTAGAAATATCTTTATTTTCAAAATGATTTACAAATTAATCATTCAAAATGAGTTATAAATAACCGATTGGCAATTCTGCAATTGATTGCAAGATCCCTAGTATAATATCACATGTATTTTTTTTATATATAATTATACATGTATGTTAACAATCAGTATTAAAATGCACAAATTTTCATGAGTCATAAATCTTGACATACCACATATCTCTTGACAAAAAAGAATAAGCAATTTAAAATAAAAGAAAATTAGTCATTAACTATTTTTCTATTACTGGTATATGATGATGGGGTAGGGGGTATAATGGGAAAAAAAGCTGCAGCATGCCTTCATTCTCACTAAAAATGTATATCTAATCCACACATCCTGGGTATGGGGAACGGTTAAGGCCCCTTCCCCTTCCTCCCTATTATAACTCATATAAACATGATATTTAATACCCAAATTTAATACAAAATAGGGTCAATATGGAGTCAACTCAATAGTGTAAGTCTGACAAACGAAAACATAAAAATATTCTGCAATTAAAATGATAGAAACTGTAGATAAGCTTATTTAAAAACAGATGATGATACAGTATGCTGGCAAATGGAGATCACATTTTAGAAAGTGAAAGTAAAACTTAACTGTTTTGTATACCAATGTCTCATAATATTGCGCTACTACATGTATTATACTTACCTATATTGGTCAACATCATAATGATCATCCAATTAGCACAATACGAATTCCTTTAGCTGATCACCACAAAAGAAACGTTTATTCATGTTAATTAATCCTATTCTGCATATCAAGAAAACATATGCATGTACACCACGTGAAACCCATCTAACCAAAGAGCTGGGTAAAACTAGTACCCGATGCAACCTGTACACCTGTGTTGTGTATGTAACTTCAGACAAAGATCATTTAATTGTAACATATTGCATGTGGCCTTCTTTTTGACTAAAACTAGTACAAGAGAGTGTTATTTAGAATATTTTAAAATTGTACCATATTATGTCTCTATGATCTCTATAAATTATTTTTTGAAAAATTAGCAGTGCTTATTAAATGTAAACTATCATTTTCACGTGGGTTTGTATATTTCTGTGAACCAGTCTTTTATCTATTTAAATCTTTTATCTATTTATGTGACTGGTCAAAAAATAACCCAAAATGTAAAATTCACGCAAAGTGTATTGAACTACGAATAAAAAAAGATAGACAACTCTATGAATTACATTGTATGTCACAGCGAAAGGAGGAGAAGTGATGGTCCGCAACATAAGCGGATTTTGTGATCAAAATTGTGCAGAACTGCTGCAGTTTAATTTAAATATATCAAGGCCTAATATTATTTAATCATTCCAAAGCTAGCGTAAGTTTGATTTTGTTGTTATTGTTTTTTTTTTTTTGCGCGGTAAGTTGAAAGGTGGTTTATTGTTTTTACAAAAAAAGTATGTTCCGGTATGTGTACTGTCGAAACTTGCTTTAACAGCCTTTGAGATTCGTTTTCGTCCCATATAAAAGCTGGATTATGACAGTATGATTGTGTAATGAAATGAAATCGTCTTCTGGTTTTCTACGCACTAAAATTAAGTTCATTATAAAAATATCGTGATTTTATGATGAAAATATGCATACCAAACGATTTCATGGTGAAAATCCTGAATATACCGCAATTTAACACTTCCGTATCCCCCTACATTTTTATAAAATACAATTAATGTAATAATTTTTCACGTTATTTATTTTTTTTTATTATGCATAACGATTTTTTTACTTGCAGGGTGATTAGATTTCCGCTATCTTTTATATAAATCCGACCTAAAAGATGATTTGATTAATCTTTAATGTATTCCTCGACACAAATTAAGTTCAAACACTTGTTTTAATATGCACATCGTAACAATTGATTGACATTATTAAATCAATGTTTAAATTTGTTATTATTTCAAATAATGTTATATAGATAAAAGATAAAAAAGTAAGGATATTGAAATGTCTTACACTCACAATATGATTTTTTTTCTGAGCTTGTGTTACTTAAAAGTTTAAAGTAAAGGATTTCTAAACTTAGCTAAAATATAGGCAAAGATAAACGTGCGAAACTGTTTGTATTACAGATAATTCAAGAGGCTTTTATTTAACACAAAGAGTCTTAATCCCACAGACACTAGTCTTGAATAAGATATCTTCTTAATTTAATTAATCTCCCGGCAAATTAAATCATTGTTGGACAATATATGTTTGAACTTATCTTAACAGCTACAGGTGCATGTGAATGTTTATTTTTCTGATATGTCATTTTACCATCTCTTTGTTATTGTAAAAATGCAATGCCTGTAAAAAAAAGATAGGGGGCATATTGTGCTGGAACTCTGCACAAAAGTGGAGTGTGTGATGTCCGTCTAACGAACTGTGTTGAATTTCCGCACGTTGGTATCAATTCTGTGAAGAAAATTACATCGGACTGTTCTTACTGGAACTTCCAAACATGAATAAGTTGCCTGTCTCTGAACTCCGAGACTCAGTTTACATTGGAGTACCGAGTACCGTTTTTTTTTCACTAACTAAAATACAACTTGTTTAACTTTTGTTTTGGAATGGGGTTTTCATTCAGCGTTTATTTGAGCGAGTGTAATGAATTGAACTTTCCCCTGAACTCGCCATAAGGATTTTAAGAACCTTAATTAACATTAAAATTTACAATATAAATCAAATACAAGATAGTTCGAGATTGTTTGGTAATATTTTAATAAAAAGCCGAAGTTCTCTCTATTGGGCTTAAAATACAACTTCATGATAAACGTCCAAGCTTAACTTGGATTGAAACTCTATAGTGCCCCAAAATGAAATATCAATGCATGTATTCATAATAACTTGAAAACAAGCTTGCTAACCGCTTTCCAGTACGTTCAGTACTTTGATTTTTTTATTGGCTTTGAAATATTGTTTACGGGCGCGCTTGATTTAGCTTAACATGGTTTACACCAGTGTACACCGGTGTAAACATTATGTATTGTATAACAAGTGCACTTAAATGGTGTAATATACATGATTTAGGTAAGTTAAGAATATATATGGCGGAAAAGGATGCAGTTTTAACAGAGAATCTGATTCTCCGCGACAATCCAAGGCTTTTGTCTGATATAAATGCAATAAAAATAAACACATTTCAAAAATGCTTTGTGATATGCGACTTCTAATCCGTTATATTACTTAAAATCATTTGTCAAGTTTCCAATCATAACATTCGTCCGCTATATTGGTTTCAGTGCTACACCCAACAGCACATGCCCCTGACTCGGTGTAGAACAGTGTACACCCGGTGTACCCCTAAAGGTTATACCACTGCACTTGTTTAACAATAGTGTACACGGTTTACACCTTTTTGAAAAATCAAGCGCGCCCTACATATAGTAGAATTTTTGCTTGAATTTTTAAGAAAGATGTAACATTAAACAGTCGATATATATGACTTTTCTGTTCAACATAAAATTGATAATCTTAACATTATGCATTTACTGCAACTCATGTGTTCTCAAAGTGATAAATGCTATACTCTCAGTTTACATGTATAGTGTATTAAGGCTTTTTTACGCATGCTTTTATTTTTCTCTAGATTTTGGTTTTTGATGTGTTTGTCACAGCCGCGTTTAGTTGTTATATCGTTGTTGTCGAATTAAAGAACAACTCAGCTGTTGGGTTCTTGGAATATATTATATTTTTTTAATCTACAGAATTATGGTGATCTGTAACAATAATTATTACAGAAATGAATATAATAAAATACACACTCATACAGCTTAGATTCACGCATTAAATATTTTAAGATGTTTGAATATGATTGATTTATATGTTTTATAAAACAATTAATTATTTCAACAGATAACTTTAGCAACTGCGGTAAACGAACTTACCGAAATGACAGTTGTTTAATATCACTATAATGAAATAGTTGATATGATAGAGAGAAGGAGATAGACTCTTCCTTTCTCTCGGCTGTCTGGGAGTGAAGTGAGTTTGTTTTGGGAATTTGGCGCCAAGCATGCGCACTTAAGTCTAAAACTTGTAAAACCACTCATTCACTACTATTTCTAAAATAACAACCAAACATACAACTCTCACATGACCCTGCAAACACCTTTGACCTTTCACACTCCAAACTCAACCAATGAACATAAAACACCATGAATATGAATGAAACGTATTAAATTCCAGTGTTCTTGAATTCAATATGTCTTATAGATGATGATGAAAATGATGATAATTTATGACTTAGTACATTAAATACTAATATATTTTAATAAATAATCCATTAATAAATCACCATGTGACACGACATGTTATTATTATTAATTTTTTTTTTGCACATATCATTCATTTTAGTTTATTTTTGTCTGATAAACCAGTGATACAGTGGTAACAACGTTATTGTTGACAAGCCAATCGTGTTAAATAGTTCATGTACCGTAAGTGATCGTTCGTGTAACGTGCGGGATCGTGCGTGTATCAGAAAAATTAGGTTGCGTTTTTTACCGTGCGTGATCGTGCATGTTTTTTGGTTTTGTATCTTTTTTTACGGAATTCCAGGATTTATTCTAAAAACAACGACTAGTAGTTTTTAAAACAACACAACATTGAAAATTTAAAGCTTTTTTATAGAAGAATATTGACAATTGTTAACATACATGTATCATGTCAGCGCTAATCTTTTCAAAATATTTTCTCTTTCGTCGTTAAATACCGATAGTAAGTATTTCTGAACTTATTTAATCCTTTGATCGGTCGAGTTAGTTTGCATGATTTTGTAATCAGTCGATATCAAGCATTCATCGTATCTTGACACATCATTTTAATCATATTAGCAAGAGAGACGCGTTAAATGAAAGCGGTCAAGCTTACTTATTTCCCGCTCAAAACTAAACAGTTTTCTTTCAAATGAAAGTACGTACGAAATGCATTCCTTTCTGTAACATTGTATAAACATTCAAAAGAATTAAAATTTATTTAGACGCTTTAAAATTTAGAATAATATAATTCAATCAATTATGTACCGTAAATTATGGAAATATGGGATGTTTAAAATCGAATTTCTTTGGAACAAAGTAACAAATTTACCTGTATCTCGCATAATTAAATTGTACGTACGGAAATCGGATTATATAAACATCAACTCGAATGCAAATAATTACGTGTATTTTATGCATTATCTTCATTTCTTTGACACTTAATTTTCTTTAACTTATGATAGAAATTAATATTCGTTGTGGAGACAAAACAATTTAATTGGTGTATGGATCCTATCACATCGTTTACTCGTTAAAATAAAACAGTGCATGGCTACTGTACATGCCGTTTTTTCAATAAAACTCAAGCTTATTGTAGTACAAATTAAAGCAATACGTTTTCTTAATTCTAATCTTAAAAATTAATTTTGATTTTGCGTGTTAAATGGTGTAGAATCGTTCGTTTGCGTGTTTTATCTTTATCGTTCGTGTATCGTGAAAATTCAGTAAGTTAGTGATCGTCCGTGTATCCTGCGTGATCGTTCGTGTATCAGAATCGTGCGTGTCTTTTGTCAACAATAATGTTGCTACCACTGTAGATTGCAAAATTGTGCACAAAGAATTTGGGTGAATAAATATTTTTTGGTGGGGAGGGGGCAAAATTATAAGGTTTTGTTAGGGAAAAAGGGAAGTTTTATTCTTTTATAATTACAATTTTTAAAACAAACTCTAGATAAATAAGGTACAAATTTTAGTTTAAAACTTAATGCAGTATCATATCCATGCTACATATTTTTGTTGGAAAACTGTTTAGAATCTCTGAAAAAAATAAAAACGCATTATCTTATTCAAAATTTGCTTCTTTAATCAATGTTTCATGTTTGATAAAACGGTTTATTGTTGTCAAACTCAACATTTTAATAGACTTAGCCTGGTTATGATCAAGCCTTTATTAAGTTGCACAGAGAATAGTTACCTGCAGTGATAAGTCTTCACAAAACAAATTTAAGCCATATTCCTAGAACTATAGCTCATATTGCTAATAAAAACGTTTAAATAACTAAGACTGTTGAGATAAACTTAAGTATCAAATATTAGATTTATATTGCTTGTTGAATTAATAAAGCGGATTTAGTTACTTGATATGCAATGAGAGAACTAAATTACTTAATTTAAAGATCTGCCCACTTAAAGATGATTTCGAAACGAAATGATGTTACTGAATTGTTTAATGTTTTTATTTTACTTAATGAAATAACTAAATTGTTTAATGTTTTTGTTTTGAAATAGGTATTTGGAGAATAAATGTAAATGTAAATGTGATTGATTTTTTTTTTTTTTTTGAAGATCCAGAAAATGAAAATGAAAAAAAAATACTATGAAGATTAAAGAAGACAGACTAAACTAAAATTTTATTTGAGTCAGCAGTCAAGAGTTTTTTCTTTTTATCAATAATATACTGGTGTTTTTTTAATAATTTGAAGCTTACATAAAGTATAATTTGTCACTAAAATCAAATCAAAATATTTGACAGATTTTATTGTCATCTTTGATGCTAGAAATCAAAGGGGTTTTATTTAATTCACATCATACCTGTGAACATGCTGAACATGTAGATCAATCAGGCAACAGAGGAGTGTAAATTATTAACAACACAAAATATTTCAAACATTACAACAGTAAAGAGTGTAATTTTTTCTGACAAATTTTGGGCCCAATGAATTTACTAAGATATATATATTGAGGACGAAAATTAACGTAGAAATTACAGTCAAATGACATTCAGTTGAAATGATAATTATAATGTCATAAAAGACTTAATTAAGTCAAATAGAGAGAGAGAGAGAGAGAGAGAGAGAGAGAGAGAGAGAGAGAGACAAACATATGAGAAATGATACTAAGTTAAACATATGATTACAGTGTCAGTTTAATTAAGGAGGCTGGGTGGTCAACAAACTAACCAATCAGATCTTCTTAAAACTTTAAGATATGATTTGTTTAGCTATAAACTATTATTCAATAAAGAAAAAGTCCACATATTTTACCTTTTAAATTTGGGTATTTTTCTATATTTTTATATTATAGAGCTTTTCTTATAAAGGAGATCAATACAGTCTAAAAATGGTGACAACCACTAAGCCCTTGCTCTTCAGATACATTTATTTAACAACTGCTCTCAACTGAGAGCAATTATATAAATAGTTTGAAATGTTTTCCATAACATTACATTCACTACTCATAAGCCATTATAAACTTATATAATAATGATAACTTTGAAGATAGAATTTTTAAGACACATACTGATAATTATAATAAAATTGGATAAGGACAGTTTTTTCTCTGATTTATGTACTGGTACTAGTACATGCCTAATGTAAACAAGCAAAACCAGTTTTATGAGACTTTGTGAAGGCAGTGCACATTATATTGCATATATATACTGTGTCAAAATTTTCCATTTCCATTCATTTCAAAATTTTGGTTCCTGTTGTTAATTTTCTTGGAGTAACTCAAAATGACTTAACAGCATATCCATCGAATATATAATAACAAACAAAATACAATGGCAAGGTACACAATTGTTATGAACCAACAGCAGAGTAGGAAAGTAAGGACTGCAGTCCAGTTGAACCCATTAAGTCGTTCTGCAATAGACAATTACATGTAATCTGCATAGATTTTACAATTATTTTAGTATTTATACATATACAATGGAAAACTTATTGTGTTCTCACACGCATACTTACCAGTACTTTTGTTGGGTGAATTTGGTCGGGGATTTGTGGCATTTTGAGTAAAAGGATCTTCTAGAATGAAAAAAAATTATAAATTAAAGTTTTTTTTTATGTAACTTCATGTTAGCAAAAGAGAAACAATTAAGTATGACAGAAGTATTTGGGGTTGTATAGACCATGGATTTTGGCCAAGGTAGCTTAGTGATAAGGCTCCTGACTTGTACGTTGCAGGTGTCCCTGGTTTGATTCCGGTTCCCGCCATACATCAGGTATTTTCTTTAAATTTTTTACATGCATGTTCCTTTACCACTACAGATGGTGTCGTTGCCTTCATTGTATAGACAATGTAAATATATCCTGGAAAGGTAAACTTGTGTTGTGTCTTCCGGATTGAAGTCTTTAAAAGGAGGGCCAGGAACGTGGATATCGGCCTGGGTAGCTCAGTATTAGAGCTCCTGACTATAGTTGCTGAGGTCCCGGGTTCGATTCCCGGTCCAGTCATATATTTTCATTGTATTAGTATGCACATTCTTCTTTTCCGAATACATAATATGGATATTAATTATGAAAAATCAGCTCATCAACTCATACTCACTTGTACTTTTCAAGTATGCAGGGGTACTGGTAGCAGCAGGAGGCGAACAATATTCTTTTCCTTTGAGAACGATTAAAAAATAAATCTATCTGACCTGTTTAAGACTGTACAAAAGAGTTCACAAGTAATATTATATGTAGGTACAGTAGTAATATTCACGACATGCTTTATTTGCATAGGGCATACAATTATAGAATCTTTATCTAGTGCTGTAAACTGATTTACCTAGTTGTTTTAAAGAACTGTTGAATAGATATTGTGCTGATCATTAAGCCCCTTTTGTCACAGGATGATTTTATAGTTATATCACATATTATGCAATGCAGTTCTCAAGAAAATCTAAATCTAATGGGATATAAACCAACATCAAACTTGTGAAGGGACTAAAGTCTAAACAGTTTTAAAGAATCAACAATATGTCAAAATGCTTGCATATAAGTAAAACCATACATAAAAACATTTGAATTTTTGTGAATAATCTAAAATGTTTTCCTTTGTAAAATAGGACTCCTCAATGTGGCCTCACCCTACTCCTAAAAAATACGATTTTGACAAATTTGAATCTACACTATCTGAGGTTGCTTTCACTAAAGTTGCAGCTTCTCTAGGCAAATGGTTTTTTAGATAAAGATTTTTTAAGATTCTTCTCTATATATTCCGATGTAAACATTTGACACCCCCCCCCCCCCTTATTGTGGCCCCATTCTATCTCCAGAGATCAAGATTTGAACAAACTTGAATCTTCCCTACCACACAAGTTTCAGCTTTTCTGGCTAATTGGTTTTCGGGATGAAGATTTTTAAAGAATTTTCTCAATATATTTCTATGTAATAATTTGACTCCCCATTGTGGCCCCACCCTACTCCCGGGGTTCATGATTTTAACCAGTTTAAATTTGCCCTACTGTTGGATCCTTCCACATAAGTTTCAGCTTTTCAGTTCAAATAGTTTTTGAGAAAAAGATTTTTGAAAAATATCTAATTTTCAATATGTTTGAATTATCTACCTTTGAAAGAGGGCGTGGTCCTTCATTTTAGCAAACGTGAATTCCCTTTTTTTAATGATACTTTGTGCCAAGTGTGGTTGAAATTGGTCCAGTGGTTCTTGAGAAGAAGTCGAAAATGTAAAAAGTTTACAGACAGACGGATGCCGGACAAAAAGTGATCAGAAAAGCTAACTTGAGCTTTCAGCTCAGATGAGCATATAAAACAAGATATCTATGAGCCAATGATCACAAGTGATACCCCCTCTCTGACCTGAATATACAAAATAAGCAAATTCGACATTTAACAGGAAGTTGTCATTCGATAAGTACAAGTACAAAAATGGACCCCACTATGTATCATCCCTAAACAAAGAGGATGCAAAAAAATCAAGCATCTGCAATTCATAGTTGCTGGGAAATCTTTGACGAAAATTTTGGCAAAAACTAAAACAAAAGTCGTCATAAGTTGACATCCAGTTTGTACTAAAATTAAGCCAACCTTACGGGCATGCCTTAATAAAGAGTGTGTTTAAATTTCAAGCATCTGTGATGAATAATTGTGAAGAAAAATGTGACAGAAATTTTTGGTACGGACAGACAGACGGACGTACAGACTCACAAGGGTAAAACAGTATACCCCTCTCCTTCGGAACTGGTGTATAATGAAGGTTCATGGCTTTAATCTACCTGACTTAGTTTGCAACCATCATTATTTAATATTTTTCTAGAATGTTGTTTTAGGTTGTATTCTTACTACAATATCAAAACTAGATGCTGTCATTAGACAGTAATACCCGCACCAAGTGTTTGCATCTAAATAACACTCTCTTGTACCCGGTTTAGTTAAAAAAAGAAGGCCACATGAAATTTCCGGTACTTTTTAAAAATTATAATTTTCATACATGCTGAGTTTACATCCCATAATACACATATTGCCTTTATGTACAATTTGGGGTTGAACTGTTTGCATGTGAATTTTGAATTAATCAATAATCTAAACGTTTCATGTCATAGAAAGTATGGTCTAAATAATTATTACAAGCAAAATAAAATTATGCCCACCCCCCCTCCCCTGGCGGTTGCCTGCTTTATATATGCTTTTGTGTGCCAACATCATTGTGTGAGAAATTCAGAACCCCCCCCCCCCACCACCACCACCAAAAACAAAATTAATTTATGTATCAAAATTACCAAAAGTAAACCTCATGCAGACTACAATCACCCCACCCCCTTCAAACACAATTATTACTCTGATCCCCCCCCCTTCCCCACTACCCAGGGATAAATAAAAAAAATAATCAGAATATTTTGATAACAATGAGAGCCTGTACATGTAATTGCAATAAAGAATATTGTAAACAGTGCAAAATAAATGTCATATTGCACAATGATTTTCACTGCAGGATTGCTTTAACGATTTTAAAAGGTGGTATCAAACACATGTCGATATTTATGTGGATAAAAGTGCGTTATTTATATGTAGTTATATTCTAATTAGATTACTTTAACCGTTTTAGAATTAATTTTTTTTACAAATGAATATTTGGCCAAAAAAATAAGTTTTTAAAATTTTTGGAAACTTAAGGTAAAAATAAGATAAGCCCCAGCAGGATTCAAACTCTCTACTTACAGACTCATTGTTAACGCTCTAACCCATAGCACTATGCT
Organism: Magallana nippona; assembly: GCA_033439105.1. NCBI lineage: Eukaryota > Metazoa > Mollusca > Bivalvia > Ostreida > Ostreidae > Magallana > Magallana nippona. Next base: position 24,631,487 of record CM065919.1, read on the forward strand.
TTTAGGTAACATTACTTTGGGGGAAAATATTATATTTTATACTTTATTTGTTTCGTTCAATAAGGAGTACATCACAATATGTGGGTGTCCCATACCACCTTAAAGCTGAAAATTGTGCTTTACATGGTTAATTACCTAATAAAATTGTGCAAGGGGTTTTAAAGAATAAAGTTATGAAAATACATGCAATATTTTACAATTAAATGATCTTTGTCTGACGTTATGTACACAACACAGGTGTACAGGTTGCATAAGCGGATACTAGTTTTACCCAGCTCTTTGGTTAGATGGGTTTCACGTGGTGTACATGCATATGTTTTTTTGATATGCAGAAAAGGATTAATTAACATGAATAAACGTTTCTTTTGTGGTGATCAGCTAAAGGAATTTGTATTGTGCTAATTGGATTATCATTATGATGTTGACCAATATAGGTAAGTATAATACATGTAGTAGCGCAATATTATCAATTATGAGACACCGATATACAAAACAGTTAAGTTTTACTTTCACTTTCTAAAATGTGATCTCCCTTTGCCAGCATACTGTATCATCATCTTTATTTAAATAAGCTTATCTACAGTTTCTGTCATTTTAATTGCAGATTTTTTTTATTTTTTCATTTGTCAGACTTACATTATTGAGTTGACTCCACATTGACCCTGTGACATTTTGTATTTTTGGGTATTAAATATCATGTTTATATGAGTTATAATAGGGAGGAAGGGGCCTTAACCGTTCCCCATCCCCAGGATGTGTGGATTAGATATACATTTCTAGTGAGAATGAAGGCATGCTGGAGTTTTGTTTCCCATTATACCCCCTACCCCATCATCATATACCAGTAATAGAAAAAGAGTTAATGACTAATTTTCTTTTATTTTAAATTGCTTATTCTTTTTTGTCAAGAGATATGTGGAATGTCAAGATTCATGACTCATGAAAATTTGTACATTTTAATCCTGATTGTTAACATACATGTATAATTATATACAAAAAATACATGTGATATTATACTAGGGATCATGCAATCAATTGCAGAATTGCCAATCGGTTATTTATAACTCATTTTGACTGATTAATTTGTTAATCATTTTGAAATAAAGACATTTCTACATATTATCAATATTTTTTGTAGATTGATTTTGTAACTATTTAGGGCCCCACTCTGCAGATGCCCTATATTGATCATTCTGTCCAATTCTGCTGATCATGTGAAGATACATTTAAGACATATTGGCCCCTGCCCCTTGGGTTATTCCCCCACCCCCGGAATTGTTTTTTAACAACCACCCCCCCCCTCCTCTAAAATATGAAATGATAATACATTTTAATAACTGTTGAGATCCCCACCCCTAGACCATATTCATTCTTTCTCCTCGTGTCATTGCACATCAATTGGTACATGTATATAGGTTATGCCCACTTTGAGATGCCCAGTGACTTTCCAGAGTTGGAACTAATCAAGTAATCCATCTTATTCATATGTAGTGTAATTCCTAGCCCTAGCCCAATGTTGATCGTGCTTTGTTTTTTTACAGCAAACTCTAAGTTTTTGTTGACTGACTTTACAATTTCTACAATTACATATAACATTTTGTTTATCTTTAAAATTAAAAAGCAATTTCCAAAATCTCCTTATGTACATCTGACATCATAAAAAAAATACCAATCAGAAATGATTTTGCTACTGTAAAAATGTGAGAAGAGACTCTGAATCTCCCCATCCCCCTCCCCTCCCCGAAAACATGAATACAATGTAGTTGAATATTTTTAAAATATCCTGAAAATCATCGAAATCCCCACTCCTAAACCATATACATTTTTGTTTCTTGAACCATGACAATGTCAAGGCAAATCTTTTTGTGGTATTAGTAGGTCATGGCTTCTGGGGGTCACCTTAACTCCACCCTACTCTCCCAAAATCAGAAATGATCAAATAACTTGAAAAAAATGCTTGTGATCCTCACCCCTAAAGCATAATTTTATATATTCTTCCTCCTTATGCATCTTATGGTACGTTATTTTAATCACAAGAGATAAGAGAAGGTCCAGGAATAAGGTTTTTTTATGGGATGGAACATCATTTTGCAGGTAGTATTGACCCTCAGAATCAGATTTATATTACTAAACCTTATTGCATATCTATGGCTCAGCCCCTGCTATATCCCTAAAGATGATGTGGCTATTCATTAAATCATGAGAGGAGTTATGGGAAGTAGGTTTTTTTTAGGAGTGATAAACGTCAATTTTCAGCTTCTATTTGACTCCCTGGGTAAAATTTAAATTTTTAAAACCATGACTATATGACAGTCCCTATCATACCCCAAGATATGATGTGGCTATTCATTAAATCATGAGAGGAGTTCTGGGAAGTAGGTTTTTTTAGGAGTGATAAACGTCAGTTTTCTGCTACTATTTGACTCACTGGATGAAAATTAAATTTTTAAAATCTTATTGCACACTTATAGGACAGCCCCTATCATATCTCAAGAGATGACATAGCTACTGCATAAATTGTAAGAGGAGTTCTGGGAACCATAGTTTTTGGGCAAAAAATTTTTTCTATGACCACAGACCCACGTGATATAAACAAAAATTCTGAAACATGATTACACATCAACATGACACCCCGAATCATATTCTAGAAGATCATTTGGCTACTGCAAAAAGAAATTGACGATTTTTGAAACCAGACTTTTTGTAAAAAAAAAAAAAACGTCATTTTTCAGCCATTTAATGAACCCAGGACAAAATTGAAATTTCCGAAACCTTATTGTGCATCTACATAAGACACCCCAAAACATATTCTAAGAGATGATTTGTCTACTGTTGAAAATGTAAAAGGAGTTCGAGGAAGAAGGTTTTTTTGTCAAAAAACGTCATTTTTTACCAATTATTTGACCCCCAGGACTACCAGAGAATTTTTGAAACCTTTTTACAAAACAACATGACACCCCAAATCATACTCCAAGAGTTCAGTTTGCTGGTTTATAAGATGTAAGAGCAGTTTGAGAAAGTAAAACGTGACAGACGGACGGACGGACGGACAGGCAGACTGGACAGGGTAACAACAATTTACCCGAACTTTCTTTAGAAAGTGCGGGTATAATAAAACCACTATTGAAATAAATTATTTCAATAGTGTTTGGGGATGTATTTCATTCGAAGAATCACTTTGCAACTACTATTGAAATACAACTACTATTGAACTAATTATTTCAATAGTGGTTGGGGATCCATTCATTATAAGAATCATTTTACAGCCACTATTGAAATACAAGTACTATTAAAATTATTTTTTAAATCGTAGTTGGGAATGATTTTCTTTATAGATATTACTTTGTAATCACTATTGAAACACATTTTGAAAAAAAGAAGTTGTATATCATTTTTCAAATGCAAGAAACACTTTATCTAACGAACAATTTCAAATACACAATTAAGTTATTATAAACTTGCACATTTTACGGTAATAACCGAGCCTATGAAATTAATGTACTAATGTTAGGATTTTCATTGCTGTGCAGAAATAAATTACCAAATCTCGCAGATTTACATATATATAAAATTGTTTTCATATTTTCATACATGTAATTATCTCTTTGTTTACAATTATGTCTATCTTGCTCAATCAATCTGTGCTTGCAGTGGTTTAATCTAGTTTCTATGTAAAATTTGAACCCCAAGGTGTGGCATCTCTAGGATAAAACAATATAAATTTGATAAATTACTATAAATAAACTACCTTTACTAGTTATACTTTTAAAATGCCAAGTACACCCCATAGACTGTTTTATGTTATGAATCTTTCATGCATGGTCCCATGCACTCTCCAGAAGAGAATATATAGGTACATATCTGACAATCAAATTCTCACTTTACTTATAATTAAGTTACTAATACTTTACAATTGTTACTTACAATGAGGTAGGGAATGAATTAAATACACATCGTAATTTAATAAAAGATATTAGCTCCCAGAAAGATCATCATATCAACCTTAAAAATATATACACATGCATACTTTTGTCTTTTTGATATCAACTACAAATGGAGTTTCATTAATGGTTTTATGAGGAGTTGCACTGACAAATGGTGGCTCAGAAACATATCATAACCCCCATCCCCTCAAAAAAAGGGGAAAAAACCCAAAAACTTGTTGCATGGTATGATTTTACTTCAAGCATTCCTTACCATAACACTGTGCTCTGTATGTGTAATTGGATCCTCCAATCTGAGTAATCAAAATGCACTCGTCATCTACATTCAAAATTTATAAAATTAAAACAAATTATTTAGTATGTGTGGGTTCCTCTAACGTGTTCTGAATACGCTATCAATATACATTAAAGTATAGGGCATTCATTAATTATCATATGTACGTACCTGTCAAATGATAACCTTTTGGATCTTTAATGCAAGCAGCAAAGAAAGAATCTCCAAAAATTAAAGACACACAGTCTTTTATCTCCCCTTTTGGACAGTGAATCTTGTCGAGGTCACTGCTACACATGCTGTGATTCCAAGGTCCAGAGCTATCGGATAAGCTAGACACATAGCTGTTACAGAGACTCATGGATGTGTTCTATAAATAAAAGAACAACACAACTTGACAAAATCTAATTCAGTTGTTTTCAATGTCTTATCTTAATCATTTGAGTAATATTATGGCTGTGTTTATCAATCTGAGCAATTAACATCACACAATATACAGTCATCTTTGGGAAGTTTATAAATATTTCCACTTAAATTTATATTTTTGTTTTAAATTTCTGTAAGTGCTTTTAATGTAACAAAACTGGTGTGCCAAAAACAGAAACCAAACCCAAGTCCACATAAACTTTACAAAACAAATGTTTAAGGTACCTCACTACACCTAGTCTTATACTTTTTAAGACACTACGTCACATTATGGTGATTTAAATGATTTGTTAAATTGTTTGTATCAATCGACTTGGATGAATGTTTTCATAGCTCAATGGTTAAAGTATCGGCCTTGAGAACCGCAGATTATGAGTTCGAATCCGTCTGGAGCTTTTGTTCATATATACTGAATTTAATTTTTGAAAATATAAGTTTTTATCAAAAATTGCACATTTTTTCGCCTATTTACCTTCTTTACGAGGGTTGTCCCAAATTTGAGTAAGCCGAGGGTACATTCTGTTCACTGTAATCTCATCAGGCGACTGTATTTTGATCATTGACCCTTTGTCAAACAGTACCCCGAAATTCAAATGTGTGCTTCATATATTCTTTGAGAAACAAAACAATTTATATCAGCGGGTTTTGCCAGGCGGCGCGACGTCGAAAACAGCCAGCTTTTACGTTCTTAAACCCATCACATTGTTTAGGATAACATTCAAATTTTATTTTCGAAGATGTCTTGGAAAATAACATTTTCTTTGAACATGCACCGTGAGGGCACATTCACTATGCATTTCTAGTTTTATTTTTAAAATTCTCCCTAAGAACAAACGATCTGCCGATTCCAAACATGGCCTGTATTACTTGTTGCCTAACGTCTGTCTTCCCGAAATGTGTCGTTCAGCATTTTGTCGTCCATTTCGTGATATCATCATACTCGACCGAATATTTTCGATTTAGCTAAACTACTTATTCACAAGATGCATTTCTAGGCTATGGGTAATATTGATTACTTTAAAATCGGTTTAAGATTTGTTTCAAGGATTTTACAAAATTTTACTAGTAATCAATGCGCCGCCTCAAACGCTGACCTCGTCATTTTACTACAAGTTCACATTATTTCAACTTGTCACAAAACGTACTATAAAATCTTTAAAATTTTCGTTATAACTAATTTTTTTGAAGTATATAATAGAATAAGAAACAAAATGCATTTTTATTTTAATGTGTTTTTGTTCGAAAAGTACTCATCCTCGCTATTTTTATTTCTTTATGTTGATTGTAACATTTCATTTTTGACATTGCGCCGTATGTCGAATTTATGAACCATTATGCTTTCATTTATCTAATTTAATGTCATAAAATATTTGATATCCAAATATTGATTTAATGCAAATTACTTGTACCCTTTGTGGCTCAAGTTTCATCATCCTGTTTCTGCAATTAACTGAATAACGCCATTTGTCTACGCTATTTTGGGACAACCTTCGTATACTTCTTATCCATCATGCTAATCTATCATTAGCAACACATAATTTTCTGCTGATTTGAGAAACTATTTCAAGGTGTAGTGAGCCACCTTATATACAAAAAGAAAAATGGCATTAATTCCATACAATATACATTACACCACTAACTTCCAGCCATATATTGTCATTATATGTACCAGTATATAAACTTAAATCCCTCCTTTCCACACTACAATAACAAAACAAATCAAATACAAATAGGCACTGCTACATAAACAAACTCTAACGGAAGATTTACTAACTTTAAGTCAGACAAGACAAACAGCACTATAAACATAAGTAAATACACAAACATTCATACCTAGCTGTTACTTAACCCTCAATCAACTTGTATGACTCTCCTGTGAAATGTTTTAAAACTGAAAAATCAATTGTAATCTCAAGATGATAAGAGTAGGACATATATCATTATACATCGTCTCAAGCTATCATCCGGAGTTCGCATAGCTCTGTTCTACTTGCTGCTTTAACACATAAAGTATCGTAAAGCTGAATATTCACGCGTCATACGTAACGACATGTTTTAACCTGTCATATTCTACACAAGAGCGTTGTTACTTAGCACCAGCAGTAAACAACAAATTTTATGTAAACTTTAATTGGCTGATAAAAGGTTACATCAAAGGTCAATCTCCGACTATGCTTTACTCGCATTGGACAATATTTTAATAAACTACCAGATTATTCTTTTCTCGTGCAAACACAGCCTGATGAGATAGGATCATTAATATCTACCGTGGTTTAAAACGTTGATAATTATATCATTTTTTTAATTTTAATTTTTTAATTTGAAGAAATTCTGTAAGATACCTAAAGGGCACCAAGGGGACCTTGCACATACTTGACCCATGACACTAAAGATAATCAATATCATTTTTTGTCATTATTTTAAGTTTCCTTAAGTTGATAAAAATATTTCAAAGGACATGCATCAATGAACAAACCCTGGAATTATTACACGATTGTTGCACAAGTCAACTTTAGTCAGAGAGTTGCAACAAAAATATAGAATTTTTTAAGGAATAAGGAATCATTCTTTGAGTATTATGAGGTGATAATTTTGGTCGGGGCGTGATCAAATTAAAAATAGTATCGTACAATTGCTGAAAATTATATAAATATAAATAATAAGGAATCATTCTATGAATATTATCAGGTGATAATTTTGGTCGGGGCGTGATCAAATTAAAAATTTTATCACGCCCCGACCGAAATTATCACCTGATAATATTCAAAGAATGATTCCTTATTATTTATATTTATATAATTTTCAGCAATTGTACGATGAAATACTAGAATATTGATTATGCAAACCCCGTTTGTGCCCCAACGTCATTTGAATTTATTGGACTGTATAGTACAAAATCGATTCCTAGTGTTATCACAGGCAAAGGCACTGAAAAATGTAAATATATGAGTTTGGCTTGTACATGTATCATACCTTTAAGGCAGCTTCTTGGCCAGGAGGTAAATACATCAGGAGAAGGACACATAAAGCAGCAATATACATTGAATCTGAAATCAAACGAAATTTATCAAATGAATTAAACACCGATTGCACATACATGTATAAGTATAAATACAATAATTCTTGCACCCCAAACAAATTCGGCTTAATCATAGAAAAAGAAACAAATCCATGCATATGCCTTCACTTCATCCAATGGTATTTCAATTCATACAAAAAAAATAATACAAAAAAAGAAAATAATTTTTGATTTGAAAAATTCTCTGTCAGACTAAATCAGCACATTAATGGAATACTGTAAAAATGTTTGAGTTGATGTTTAATATTTGAGAAGCTTGTAGTGTTTATGTAATGGGAATTTGCCGGCAATAAATGAAGACAATCACATGTCCACTTTAACCAGATTTCTTTAATGACGTAAATTTTTAGACTCAATTTATGGAATCGAGTCTGGTTCCAAACACCGTTCAATTATCTTCTACTTATGATGTTAATTCATATTGTCTGGATGTCTTCAGGTCTTCAGAATGAAATATTTAGCAAAAAATCATGAAATAAACTATCTAAGAGTGGTCTACCTGAATACTATTCACAAGACAATAAAAACTCTTGACCAATAAAAACCGAGAAGTTTCAATACCAACCAATGAATGTAAAATGTTTGAATGTGTGTGTGTGGATCTTAAGGGGTGGAACGCTCTTACTAAATACCTTGTTAGTAGAAGAAAGAATTAGAATTTATTTTATTTATTTGATAAAAACTTTTATTTATTTACTAGTTTATTAATCATATATTTTAGTTTTATTTATTACTTTTTAATTAAAAACACATCTACTACATTTACTAAGACTATTATCATTTATATAAGATGTATTGTGTTTATATGGATAAACCTATTTTCCTTTGTTTGGATTCAGGATCAGCTAGATTTGAAAACTTGTGGTTCTTTTCAACACTGTTACTCATTTCTTCATTGCCTGCACAATGACTTTTCTTGTGTAACACCCTGTGTGAGTCATTATTCATCTCTTTGCCTTGAGTCTTTGGATCAGCACAACAGTAGGTCTGAAATTAATCAATCAATTAATCAATTTGGCCACATAGTGAAAATGTATAAGATTTTAAAATGTATAAGAATTAATTTACATTTTATTTTGTGGTTTCACAGAAGTTGGAGATAAACTAAATGCATTGTTATTACGTTCATAGTTCCCCATCTTAACAGACGAAAACACAAAACATAATATTCCCTCTAGCTACTTTCGGTAAAAGTGGAAGACAAAAATTGGTACTCATGTAATGGGAATTTGCCGACAATAAACGAAGATAATCACATGTCCACTTTAATCAGATTTCTTTAATGATGTAAATTTTTAGACTCAATTCATGGAATCGAGTCCGGTTCCAAACACCATTCAATTATCTTCTACTTATGATGTTAATTCATATTGTCTGGATGTCTTCAGGTCTTCAGAATGAAATATTTAACGATCATGAAACAAACTTCTATGTTCAATATCTAAGAATGGTCTACCTGAAGACTATTCACAAGACAATAAAAACTCTTGACCAATAAAACCCGAGAATTTTCAATACCAACCAATGAATGTAAAATGTTTGAATGTGTGTGTGTGGATCTAAAGGGGTGGAAAGCTCTAACTAAATACCTTGTTAGTAGAATAAAGAATTAGAATTTATTTTATTTATTTGATAAAAACTTTTATTATTTACTAGTTTATTAATCATATATTTAGTTTAATTTATTACTTTTTAATTAAAAACACATCTACTACACTCATAAGTACGTTTTCCTTCATCACAATGAAAATCTGAGTTACCTCCCTCTAGCTAGCTACAAACCATATAGTATTACCTTACTTTTCGACAAAATCTAATGTGAGGAGTATTACTTAACAGACTTTTATAATATAAAATGAAATAAATTATACTACTATATAACTGCCACTTTACCACTAAATCAAAGTTATGTGTATTTTGAGCTTATATGCGTATCGGTAACTTTAAGTACAAAATACTTTACACTTTAAAATTTATCAAAAATGAGGTTATATAATTAAACATAAAACTAACAATGAATTAATATTATGGGATTACTGATAGACAGCTGACCGATCACTATTAGCAGAGAAATTCAACTTTCTTAAAAGGACAGACATGCAAATGAATTATATAAATAAATGTAATCGTACTGGATATCACCTTTACCTGTGGGCAAGTTCCATCTGTCACATATTCCTTTAAACTGGGTTCATACTGGGTGGAGTTCAGAAATCTACAATGTACATATACACGCATTTATAGTATAGTTTTTAATATGAACAAAATATTTTATATTTTGTTTGAAATTTATGAAATTAATAAAACTATAACAAAAACAGTTAATTTCACGAGGAAAAATTTCGGAAATAAGCTCATTTGAATTCTGATGTAAACTAACTTGTAAGTCTGATCTTTTTCTGGACTCAGCAACTGCAATCAAATAAAAAATATTACCGATTAATGACTATCAATTTTCATGTTACTTTGTTGCCATTTCACAGCTTATTGTAACATATACCAAATGAGTTAAGGTACATGATGATGATGTAGCCCATGGGCTGCATTGCTTACCTGAGCAATATACATTTCCTAATATTTATTATAAACTGGATCTAAAATCTGGACCGTGCTTTCTGATCCCTGGCGTTAGGGCAAGGCTACGTTTGAAATTATGTGTATTTTAAGCTTCCTTATTAAATAATTTTAAGGTTTATAGTACTCCATTTCCACCAGAACATTTATATAGCCCTCTCCACTCCGTAACAGAGTGTATAAATAATGAAACCTCATTACTCTAATTCTCTTAATTTTTTTGGCTACATTTTTCATTTATTAAAGCATATATGATTGCATACTACACACATAGCTTGCTTTGATATTACTTTTCACATTGCTTTTACAAATTATATCATAGATTATTCACATTTTCTTAACTAAAAATTTTCACCCCAACCGATGGCATCTATCTGATTTAAAGGGGTAGTGACGGACAAAACTATACTCAGGTCTGGTTATCTATATTAAAGCTGATCACGGCTCATAGATAGGTACCAGGTAGGTAAACCCTTTGATTTCATTATACTTGGTTGAAATCACCTTTAACCCATTGCTGATATGTAGTATTCCTTATGTCGCTTTGATTTTGTCCTTTTATTTCTTGGGGTTTTTGTGTACATTTTCTGTTTGTATAATATGCAAACCTGATCATCTATACTTATAAATTAAGACTTTTTGCAAATAAACTAAAAAATGCCTGCATCAGAGTAACTGCTTACACCTCCGGTATTTCAGCACGTGTGAGATGATGTCCGTAAGCTATAATTGAATTTTAACTGATAAGTAATTGTTGTGAGATTAATTAAAAACCTACTTTCTTTTTCGATCAACAAGCCCGAAATAGCAAAAAATGAGAGTAGGGTGGTGGACACGCTTTGGCGGATCCAAGTCAGTGGGAGTTAGCATCAAAATATATGCTTGCAATGAAATAATATTGAATAATTACGTAAACAATGAATAAATTTATAAGGAACCTACTTGGATTATACATAGAAGATAAGATTTCACAGATGTTGAATAAAAGAAATAAGGCAATTCGTTTCTTGATTGCGCAATTTTAGTTATTATAGATAGAAGCTAGGGAAGCCCGACCTCTCGCGAGAGAATTGAATACAACTTTCCAGAAGGTGGTCACCAAGAACGCGGTTAGACTAATAAACGTCATGGCGAAAAGTGTAGGACGGGTTCGTCATGCATCGCGGGCAGATAGTCATACCTTGGATGGGACTCTTTGATTAATGAAAAAAAGTTGATAAATAAAAAGGAACAATTTGATGCGAATTAAGTTTTAATTGAAAGAATTTTTTCCAGAACGGGTTGCTCAGAAACGCGGTTTGACTAATTTTACATCATGGCGGAAAGTGTAGGGCGAGTTAATCATCGGGCAGATACTTTGGATCTGATAACTTTGGTTTAAGATATGCAAAAAAATAATCATGTCTATATGTCGATATGAATAAATGATGTATGCATTAAACGGGGTGGGGGGGAGGGGAGGACCACATTACCCAATTTTTTTTTTAAAACAGTCTTTATAATAAAAATTATTGTGAAATTTGATCTAAAGAACAAAAATTAGAGACGTCCTAAATACCCCCTCACTGGTTTAAAAAAAATCATTGTTATCATTTTTCACTCAGCTGCAACAAAATGAATTAAGGCCACGTACATGTATATCACCCAATTCAGTTTAGATTTTTCACCCCTCATCTAAATATTAGGCCGTTCCATTGTTGTTGTTGTTTTTTTTTTTAAAAATCAGACACAGTGTACTAGTATACGAAAATGAATTAAAAAAAATATGGTTCAATAGTTCAGTATTCAAATATGAATAAAAAATTAAATGCTTGTATATACATGTATATTCATTGGGATGTAAATTCGTGGGAATTTAGGGTTACCCACGAAAGCCACAAACCCCCACGAACAATGATTAATCCACAGTATATAAGTTAATATAATAGCTTGGATCATTTTTTATATTATAATGATTAACACATTATCGGCATTTGTGTACATATATAACGACTGAACCCCTGATCAAGGGCCAGGAAAAGTATTTTACAATTTTAAGTCTATCATTTACTCTCAGCACATAAACTGTTAATTAATTACTACAATGGCCAACCTTATATTATACATTGTAAGAGCCAAAACTTAATTTGAACACAGCTACATGTAGGGGTCAATATTTTCATAGCATAGAAGGTTGGCTCAATGCAAATGATATCTTATATGTACATGTAATTTATGTTAAACATTTATTTTTTTTTCTCTTGCTTATAAAGGGTAGAGAATTTTGTTAGAATTCAAAGATTTATCATTCATAAATGCGTGGCCAGACCCTCAAAGGCCAAAACCCTCATCCAGGGGCCATGCATTTTGACAATTTTGAGGTAGAGCTTTTAATTTATGGATATAATAAATCATGGAGGCATCTTACACTTGGTAAAGCAACAAGAGGTACTTTTTAAAAAGACTTAATGCATCATTACTGACATGATTACCGGTATAATTATTTCGCACACCCTTACAATTTAGACAGCAACCCTGACAAAGAACCTTATGGACATCATAACCATGCTTGCATTCATGTATTTGATTTTTCTCCAATATATTTATGGAAGCTAGCAGAGACAAACATATCCTTTTGAGTGAATCAGCTGACAGTGACTGATCTATCAATTGAATTAACTGACATCAGGATAAAGCGTTTTATCATAGAAGAAATTATACAGTCCTAACAATAATAAATTATACTCAATACATGCAACAGTAACTGAAAGAAAGGTTAATTGTTCCATATATACATGTATAATTGAGAATGTATATACTCACCCTCGTTTGTCACTGATACAAAATGAGCTTTAAATTGTCTTAAGTCAAAAGCACACTGATAAATACTGCGTACTGCTATACTGGGCACTTATCAATTTTATTTAACTGTAAATCCAGACACTTTATATACTAGTCGAGATTATTGATCTTTTGAATTTCTGGTAAAGTGTAAATATCTATTTATTAAAAGTTTAAAACACTTACAACTTTGAAAATAGTTGGGGTTATTCAGATGTCAGATGACATGTAGACTGCATTGTGTATTCAGACAGGCGTATACAATGGGTATTTAAAGTTATCTGGTTTAGAGATCAGCTTGCGTTTACACCTGGGTTGGTAATTTTAGCTATCGTTCAGGGTACAATTCTACAAATAGAATAACCTTCTCAAAAGTTATTTAAATACACATTGATCATTCTTGTACATATACATTTTTATGACCACACTTCAAGTGATCTTACGACATTGTTACACTATATATTAAATAGATTTCTACTTTAATGCCAATAAAACAATTTAAAATGTGAAATAACTCACCTAAACCTATTTACTAAAACGTTTCAGCTTCTCACTGCAATACTCACAGTTAATTCCACTATTAAATAACACTAACTTGCTACTCCACCTATCTATGATCTCTGACTATAATGTACTCCTGGCAATACATGAGACAAACACCTGTGGCCAGTCAAATTACTTCTCTTCATAGCTCTACACATCTCTCAGACCTTCTAGATAAATAAGCACTTTTATCAGCATGATTTTAAACAGTCCCTTCTATTCATAAATCTGCATGTAGCTATTAATTAAGTGACAGTTAACTGGGGGGGGGGGGGGGGGGGGGGGGGGGGGGGGGGGGGTTCAATGTCATTTTCTCATGAGTTTTAAATACAAATTAAATAATTCCACTATATAGAGGGTGGGTGGGGGAAGACAGCTGTCAGGCATTTTGTCTGGTTATTTTGAACTTTTTGAATAGTCCAGAAGTCCTGAAAAAGTCTTAATTATCATCCTTAAACCCCCTTCCCCCACACAGGATGAACCTCTGCCATTCAGTCAACTGAAAGGTGACTGAAAGGTAACGGAAATGTGGCTGAATGGCATAGCTATGTCATTCAGTCACCTCTCCAGACCCTTCAGTGAACATTCAGTTGACTGAATGGCAGAGCTTCATCCTGTGCCAGTTCCTCACAATGTTTAAATTCATCAGAATTCTTAATTGTAAAAAAAATTCTAATGAACATAGATATTTGACCACACTCCGACCGAAATTATCACCTCATAATATTCAAAGAATGATTCCATATTACTTATATTTATATTATTTCAAAATTCTACACTTTAAAAACAACATTTTAAAAGCACTATTTTGTTCATGTAGCACATGCTATGTATTACTACACGGCACAGCCAATACCGTTTTTCGGTTATGCTATAAGACACGCCCATTTTGTGTCGCTCATCTTTTATGAAATTTTGGGGCTATATGCTTCAATATTGATTTGTAATGTTATCACAGACAAAGACAATTGAAAATGTAAATATAGATGAGTGAATCTACAATGTTGTCTTAAATGATACAAAGCTGGATAATATATATATTTTTTTAAATAAGCATGAAAGTACAAGAATGACAACAGCATACAATTATTTAATGCCTGAGCAGTCAATAGACCAGAATGTTTTTTCCCTTGGTGCAGGGAACAGCTCAGTGTGTTCTATTGCCCGAGGCCATTGGCCGAGGGCAATAGAACACACTGAGCTGTTCCCTGCACCAAGGGGAAAAATTCTGGTCTTACCTAATTTCATTTTTAGTTTTTTTGTTCACAATTCTATATTACCAAAGTTTTTCATATTATTCTGCATTCAGGTCATTGTAAATCAATGACCTAAATGGTAAATTTTAAGAAAGATAGTAGAACAAATATAATATAGTGATCTTTTAATCTTGTAGCAATTAATTATTTTTCCAATATACGTTGCCGGTCCAATAGATCGCAGTCTATTGACCGGCAGCCTAATAGATCGCAGTCTATTGACTGGCGGTCTATTAGATCGCGGTCTATTGACCGGCAGTTCAATAGATCGGTTTCAGTAGTTAAGAAAAACTGAATACACATGTTACATTAAAAGTTTAAAATCAAAGATTTCTAAACTTATCTATAACAAGGCTGTGGGAGAGATTGTTATAGATAAGTTTAGAAATCTTTGATTTTAAACTTTTAGTGTAACAGGTTATAGAATTAAAATTTACAAGCTGCTATGAGAACTTAAGTTTAAGAATTTTCTCTCAGCTAGATTAATTACGCAATATAGTTTGTAGAAAAAAATAACCAAACAAACAAATGGAGATGCTTTCGTATGACAATAATGTTAATCCTCTTGACACTAGCCTTTGATATCTTCTTAACTTAATCTCCAGGCAAATTAAATAATTGTTGGACAATAGAATTGCGAAATTATCTTAACAGCTATATGTGTGAATGTTTATTTTTCTGGCATGTCATTACCATCTCTTTGTAATCGAAAAAAGAGCAATGCCTTTCCAAAAAAAAAAAAGGGAAAATAGTTTAAGACCTCGAAGAGTACGGTTGGGCTAACTGTTCTGGAACCCCGCACGTTAGCATAGAGTGTTATGTTGGGCTAATTGTGCTGGAACCCCATTCTTTCTTTATTTCCTCCTTAAGGAGATTTCATCATGCATAACATATTTACGAGAATCGGTTTTCATCGGAATACCATGTACCGTTATTTCATCAACTAAAATACAACTTGTTGAACTTTTGTTTCGTTTTGGAGTTTTTATTCGGCGTAAACTTGAGCGAGTGTAACGAATTGAGCTTTTTCCTGAATTCACCATATGGATTTTAAGAACTTTTTCATTACAATTTACAGTTGCAATACAAATTAAATACAATATACGTTCATGAAAGTTGGGTAGTATTTTAGTAGAAAGCCGTCTACCGGACTAACCACAATTTCACGTAAAACTTGACAGATAAAAAAACCTTCATGCTTAAAATTTATTGGTGAAACACATACAAAATAAACGAAAATATTTAATCTGTAATAAAACAACAAAATCCCTTTGATTAGTTAATAATAGAATATATCTTTAAAAAACCATGTGGTACAATATGAAAATAAGTAAAATAAACATGAAGACCTAGGAAATGAATAAAAAAATATATAAAAATTATGGAGAACATATTTTTAAAAAATTTCACAATACATTGTTGTTCAGTAAACGGTCTAAAGTATTTTTTTTAAATCCTCTGTTATCTTTAGATCAATATCATTTTGTTCAGACCTACAGATTGTCACCTAACAAATCAAGTAAAATAATTATCACATTTAATTCACATCACAAACATCTAACGATGATCATGCAGATGCATCAGGCAGTGGATGAATGTAAATTAATTATTTTAAAACAACAGAAATATTTCTAAAATTAGAAAAAAAATAAAATTAATAAATTCAAAGGTAGAGCTGTTTTTTAAAAAAAAGTATACATAATGATAATCATTAATAGTGAAATTGAAAAGGCAGCTTTTATATCTTAATATGTAGACAAACAAAACAAGCACAATATGAGTATATGTGATGATCAGACTGCTTTTTTTTCATAAACCAAGACTTTTATCATTGTTAACAGTTTCACCTATCTAGCTTAATTAAGATATCTCATCACTCTAAAGTTCAACTAAATATACATTAAACAAACATTCAAAGGTCTATAAGCATGGATATATAGAGGAATATTTACATTTGCAAATATGCTTCCTTATATGAACCTATAGGATAGCAAAAACGTTAAATTGTGTGAACTTTTTCATGACGTCACCTTCGGGCTCCACAGGATTTGATCACGTGACCAACCAACTTCATATCCCGGTGAACTTTTTAAATTACTATTTATTTCTTAAATGATTCCCATCTTCCAATCAGATTATTAGCGTCACATCATATAAATAGGAGCATCAAGGATTTAATTTTAGTCAGATTGCTTCTCTTCTCTCTTATGTTTCCTAAGCATTGATTGCACATTGAATGTCATTTTCTTTCTGAAGAATGATTGCATTTCCCCGTTCATTTAATTTTTTCGGATTCCTTATTTTAGAGGTTAATTTTTTGGGCCAACATTCTTTGCATGACAAATCTAAATTGTGCAAGACATAAGGCATAGCCAACAACATGGCCCATGTACCAAAGAACAATGATGAAGCAGACGGCTAATATTATCAAACAGCAGACTGGGAAAGCACAAGCTGCAGTGGTAAATCCTTTACTTGGTTCTGCAATATAACAAGTAAGTCTGCATTTACCAAAAGAAATCATATATAATCATTTAAAACACTGTGGTGTCATTCCTTTCTTCCAGCAGTTTAAACTTTTACCTGTGACAGTCCGATATCAGTGAGCTTCTTAATATCAGACGGTTACAGTACTGAAATCCTTCAAAATCGGACTGTCTCAGGTAAATAAACAATGAAATTCAAAGGCAGTGTTTTAAGTACAATATATGCCTCAAACAATTCTGTATGAAAAAATATCAGACAGTTCTCGGCCCTAACAGGCCTCAAAACTGTCTAATATTTTTTCATACAGAACTGTTTTCGGCATATATCCATTACATACAGTACATACAATGATAAAAGCTCTCAAGCTCATACAAGTACTCACCCGTATTTTGGCAGAGTGATTTTGGTAGGGGATTGGTGGTACTGACAGTCAAAGGATCTTCTACAACGAGATATTAATTATGAGTTAAAGTTTAATTTGTATAAGCTTCATGTCAGCTAGAAATAAGTCTGAAAATGTTATACATGTGTACTACCAGAACACAATTTACCATGAAAAATCAGCATGTAACTTAAAATTATACTCACGTGTACTTTTTGAGGATGTAGGGGAAATGGTAGTAACTGGAGGCGAACAATATATTTTTCCTTCTATGAAAGAAGAATATAAATGCTTCCAGTTATAGAAAGTATACATACAAATGGTACACAAGTAATATTAAATAGTAATTCAGAACATGCTTTCTTTACATTGGTTGTAAAACAAATATGTTTATATCTATCCCCCCCCTCCAAAAAATATAAGTGTGTGTGAGGGTGTGTGTGTGAGGGTGTGTGTGTGTGTGTGTCAATTTGTTTGGATCCTTAATATATTATGAAAAAATAAAAATTATCAGCTGGTACTGGTATTTTCTTTTGTAGATGAAATTCTTTGTAAAATTAAGATCCCAAAGTGTTGACTCTCAAAGATTGGATTGCAATGAAGAAATTTAAACATGTCAACTTGTTTCTAACTTTTTATGTTATTAATTCTTGTGTGTAAAATTTGACAAATGTTAAATTTTGCAAAAAGAATATTTATTAAAGAGGCCTTTTGCCTTTCAAATCAACAGCACATTCAATATTGTTGAGAATTTCAAATTTCGAAAGGGCAAAATTTACTTTAAAAATAGAGGATTCGTTTCCTGCAAACAATCCATCCCCTCCTAAACATGGTGCATGGGGTATAATATTAATAGCTAGTGTTCTTTAAACATTTCTTACCATAACACTGGGCCACTTTTTGGTTGGATCCTCTAATCTTTGTAATCAAAATGCACTGGTCATCTACATTCAAAGTATTCATTAAATTAAACCTTTGAAACATGTATATGATTTTCACGGCTTTTGTCTCTAATTATCTTGTAATTTTTTAGATCGTTGATAATTATACGAACCAGATAAGTATTTCAAGAAACATCAAAGCTTCAAGAAATGCCTAATACAATGTAAATTTCATGTGCAATTTCCAATTAGTTTAAATTTTAACTACATACAGTTTTATGGTTACTTAACATTAACAATTAAAAATATTGAACACATACAAAATACATTTTTGTTGTTTTTTGTGGTTTTGTTTTAAATTTTGATACGTTTACATTTACATGTACATTCATCTGCTTGGCATAATCATGTACCTTTCAAATCCTCTA
Organism: Magallana nippona; assembly: GCA_033439105.1. Taxonomy (NCBI): domain Eukaryota; kingdom Metazoa; phylum Mollusca; class Bivalvia; order Ostreida; family Ostreidae; genus Magallana; species Magallana nippona. Next base: position 24,650,581 of record CM065919.1, read on the forward strand.
TTTTTTTTATGCAACATGCAAATAAAGAATCTTCAGAATCTCTAAAAACCAAAGGCACGCAGTCTTTTATCTCCCCTGCCTGACAGTGAATCTTTTTCAGCTCACTGCTACACATGCTGCGATTCCAAGCTCCAGAGCTCTGAGACAAGTTAGACTTATAGTTCTCACAGAAATTCATTGACGTGTCCTAAGAAAAAGGTATAGCACAATGAATTGTTTACAATATAATGAAATCATTGGAGTAATATTCTTCCACTCAAACAGGCCTTGATCATGCAGTTATTATTCAAAGACATGACAAATTTTTCACTTGAAATTTAAGTTGCTATATAGCTGTTCATTCAGAGATATGCAGTTATAATAATTTAATTCTAAATCAGCAATTTAATGTGTCAACATAACACAACATGCAATCATTTCTTATTTTCACACCTTCAGACGAATAACAATTAATCTTTCCACTGGCTTTTAATTTCTTCAAATGCCTTAATTTTACCCCAACAAAACCATGCATATGCCGGAATGTAAACAGATACCAAACCCAGCCCATTAATAAAAGCTTTTAAATTACAAGACAAATGTTTAATTAACCAAAAAAATTGACAAATCATAAATTATACGATACACCACTAAATTAAACAAAAACAGATAAAATGCAATTTTATAAAAAAAAAAAAATCAGTAAAATATCTGAATTAAAAAACCCACAAAAATCAAATACAATTAAACGTGTACACTACTACATAAATAAAATAGCTCTTCTATGCAAACGGAACAAAGAACACTATAACCACATAAACTTTCAAGATGCATGGATTAACTTACTTAAGAAATAAAATCAAACAACAACACTTCAAGTCCGTGCATCCAACGACGTACCTTCAAATCACTGGTTAAAATTCATGGCTTTAGAACATACGACATCTTTTATGTTCAACTTTTTGTTTGTTACTTACAGAAAAATTATGACTTAAATGCTGCTTGTATTTTATTTAATCAAAATAATTTGTCTCAATTTAACCTTAATTCTAAAATACCTATTACTAGACATTTTATAATATTTTAAAATCAAATATAAAAAAAAATACCTGGCAGTCATCGAACTGAACAGATCAAGGCTTCAGTCTTCTGAGGGTTAATTTACAGGGTAATTATTTTTAGCTTACCCACGTAATAAATTCAAAATAAACAAATTAATTATTCTGTCTAAATCAAAATTTTACAAATGAGCAAATCTGGGACCCTACCCTCACCCCTCCTGAAAATTTCTAAGGTCTACTAGTATTCCATCATGGTTAATCAAAGGAATAAATATTGCTATCATAGAATAATCAATTGTAATCTCAAGATGACAAAGCAGCAGTAAAAAAAATATTAATTTCTGAATCATTTTAATGATTTATAATTAACTGATTTCAAGAAATTCTGTCTTACCCCAAGGGCACCAAGAGAACCTACAGAAACCTGATTCAGGACCCAAAAGATCGTCGTTATTATTATTTTGTATTGTGGAATCATTTAAATTCATGGGGGCCAATTTTCGTTGATTTTATTCGTGGGGATGTAATTTCGTGCATTGGTCGGTTTTCTGTTTCAGTAAGAATAATAACTCTTTCAAAATTTGCTTTTGTTTTTGTTGAGGATGTAAAAATACAGAGTTATCCGAGTTTGCATTTACCTGCTGTATGGGTCGCCCGTTCCTAAGGTCAGCTCCTTGGGTAGGAGGTAAACACAGGAAGAGAATTAAGATACATGCCCTCAAAGCAGCATGGAATGCACCTGAAATCAAACAAAATTTATCAAATGAAAACACCAATTGCAAATACATGTTTAAGAAAAAAGGAATCATTCTTCGAGTATTACGAGGTGATCAAATATGGTGGGGATGAGCAAATTCAACCAATAAAGCCCAAAGGATTTTATGATAGATTGATCGCGCCTGACCATATTTGATTACCTCAGAATTATTGTTATTCAAAGAAAGATTCCTTGTTATTTATATTTATTTAATTTTATGGCAATTGTACGAAAAAATATTAAAATAGTCATTGATGAAATGTTCGACTTTATACATCACAAAATCGATACATTATCACGTACAGACAATGACGCTGGAAAACAAAAATATTGTTGAATTTTTGAGAAGTGTATTGAGTTAACATATCATATATCAATTATCATTTATCGGTATATAAATTGTATTAATGTATATATGGATATAGACCTATTTTCCTTCGTTTGGATTTGAGACAAGGAAGAGGAAGCTTCTGGTTCTCTTCAACACTGTTACTCATTTCTTCATTGCCCGCACAATGACTTTTCCCATGATCTACCCCATCATCATTCTTCTCTTCAATTCCCATGATGCCAGTCTTTGCTTCAACATTTTCGTTGCTTCTGATAGTCTGAAAATTAGGTCATATGGTTTGCATTATACAATAGTTTATCTAAAGGTTATCTTTACTGCATCAGTATATTTTTACTGGTGCATAAAAATTAAAATTATTGGGCCATTATTTAAAGAGCAAATCCAAGCCAATATCAAAGAACTAATTGGGTATTATATCATTTTCTGTCTCCTTAAAATATCCCAATCAATTAAGGAGAGCTAAAGATTTGCAAAAAATAATCAAAACCTTTTAAGAAAATGCAGGACTGTGAGAGTTTAACATTTAAATTACAATGTTATTGTGTTTGAAGAGTTTTGGAGAGGCAATTAATTAATAGGCCTGTGTT